>AYEL01083599.1:0-31004 GCA_000484575.1 Olivierus martensii | reverse complement strand
GCTAATGAAATAATAAAACAAAAAATAAATATATATATAATATATATTTACAAAACATATTTTACATAAAAAAAATTGCAAATGATGCTAATAAAAATTTGGTTAATTTATAATTTAATAATTTTTGAAATGCGGAGAAATAAATATAATAAGTTACCTATCTTTATTATATTTATTTCTCCGATAATAAAAAAGATAAAAGTTAAATTTTGCTCAAATTATAATAGAAATTTTTGTTTTACATTCCTAAAAAACAACTTTGAAATAATAAGAACAATTCTCATATCAGATAACTGGATAATTGTTTCTTCGACTAGAAATTTTCAGTTTGCTTATGTGATTACATTACAGCATTGTGAAATTATTTGAACATTTGAAATTTTGTATCCATCATGTTGTTTAATTTCAAATTGAATGCGATTTGAATGTTATGAATACAATAAACAATCTTTTAATCTGCATCTTTTGCTCATTTCTTATTTTGTGCCAAACTTAAATGATGCAGTATCGTTTAGATAATATTTTTTTGTTCTTAATGCATTTGTAATTGCATTAATGCATGGGATATTTTTCACATTTTGCTTGAATGTAACATATTCATTTTTATTTAAGTCTATGATTGTTTATCATAAAATTTTTAACTTTTCTGGTGAAAGTTTTTTAAATTTTCACAACAGAATAACAGTATATTTCATAACTAATTAATGTAATTTGAGAACCACAGAAATCACTGAAATATAGGTTTTTTTTTTTATGTTATTGTTTTACAAATATAATGAAATATTCTGTGATGTGCTATATTTACAATTCTACGATAATTTGCTGCTGGGCACAAATCTGAATTAAGTTTCTAAACTGATATGTCAGCTCTATTATTAAACACATTTGTGCAATATTAGTATCTATATTTTTCTATGAATGCTCCCGATATTAACTGGCATTACATGCCAAGTCAATAGATAAATGATCATAAACTATTTGACTGGGCAAAATAAATGTGATCGTACATGAAGTCCACGCTTTTTATACTATATGATAAATGACAAGTCCACACTAGTTTATAACACTATGCTAATGTTAGCTTGACTAGATCTTTTGTGTCAGAAAAAGTTACCTAGTCAATGGTAACTATTTAGCACTATGTTTCTTATGTTATGATGTCAGTTTGTTGGCAGTAACAACTTATCTGAGCATGGACCACTGTTGTGAAGTGCTGCTAGATTCAGTCGTTTGCATTTAGCACGACGATTTTTGAACCAAAATTGTATGTTTTTTGGTTCTAATTTTGGGAATTTCTGACGATATGGCATTCCATTGAGCTCCTGTGTATAACGAACAATTTGACTATGGGCAGGATGAGTGTTTATAGAAAACCATTGTTCCAACCTGGGCACTTCTGTCACTGGATCAATAAATGTACGATTTCTTTTTCGTCTTTCTTCTAAGTTACCAACAGTTCCAGATCCAAAAGCAGAAAATTCTTCTCTTCTTTGTGACAGTGGAGAACTGTTTTCAAGAAGTCCATTCTGATGAGCTCTTGAAGATTCTGAAATTTCGTGCTCAGAATGTGAAACAATAGGTAAGTCTTGCTCATCTTTTTCCATGGGAACATCATCCATGATGTCAATGTCTTCTTCTCCACTTTCACTTGAATCCATTGAATGCTCACTACTTGAGTCTTTTGGTTCTTCCTTCACTTTTAATTCTTGTGGGCTACTTCTTAATGGTGAACAATTGCCATTTGAACATCTATCTGAAGGTGGCCGGCGAACTGAGAGATCTAATGTATGAGCATTATCAGAATCGTCAGAACTATTTGGCTGCGATTCTGAATGGCTATCAACACCACTATATCTTCCACTATCAATTTCTCTACGTCTTTCTTCAGAACTTCCTGGTCTACTGATCAAAACTCCTTCTTCAGTTGTACTGTGATCCATTGTTCCTGCACTATAACTCTCTGTTACAATTTCTAAGCAAGGACTACGTAGTCCATTACTTTCAGCACAGCCCTTCTGTTCTGCTCTCTTGTGAGCAGCACGGGCATTTTTAAACCAATATACTACATTATTCACATCTAATGGTTTTCTACCCCTTCGTGATTCTAGAGAATTAAGTTCTTTCACATATTGTTGTATTTGAAGACGAGAAGGATGTTGATTTTCTGCAAACCAACGGTGTAGTTTTGGAAGCTCCAATTCTGGATCAAAAGAAGTCCGAATTCTTGTTCGACCCTGAGACTGTGGATTTGAACGTTCCTGTTGTTGTCCAGGACTAGTTGTTATTTGACCTTGATCCAATGACAACTGCTGTTGTTGAAGATGATGATGTTGCTGCTGTAGCAGGGCCACTTGGCGACAATGTTGAAATATTTGTTGGAGATACCATTGATCAAATTTTTTACGTGTTTCATCTGGTATATCACATTCTAATCTACCTTTTGAAAGAGCAGAAAGGATTGACTGAAAAATAAATAAAGAAATTTAGAGTAAAATTTTAGATAAATACTTTTCAAATTTATTAAAGTAAGACTGAAAAAATTGATAATAATGAAGTTATTAAAATATAAAGAAAGGATTGACTGAAAAATAAATAAAGAAATTTAGAGTAAAATTTTAGATAAATACTTTAATAAATTTGAAAAGTAAGACTGAAAAAATTGACAATAATGAAGTTATTAAAATATACGTTTATTATGTATTATAAAGGAGACAACAACAAAATATATGATTACAGTAAATTTCTATATATTAATTTTATATCTTCACAAAAAAACATTACTAATAAAATTTTTATAAATTTAAAACACTATAAATTTTAATACATATCTAGGAAACATTATGCAGATACTCTTCACTTAACGACCAAGTTACGTTCCCACAACTTGCTCATAGAACTAATTAGTCAGTAAGCACGTAACTTGTTTGTATATATTTAGAAAATATCAGAAACAAATTTCAACTTAAAAATTTATATCTTATATATGCATTAGATTTTTGGAACTACAAGGGAGGAGAATTACTTGCAATAGAAATCGTAAGCAACGAATATAGGTGAAAATCAAATTTTCTGTTAAAAAAAGTCATAAGCTCAGACGTAAGTTCAAGCAGTCATTAAACAAATAGATCATTAAGTGAAGCAGTACCTGTAATCATAATTATATATAGACAAATATAAGAAAATGCATATTGAACATTTTTTTTAAAATATATAAGATAAAAGTCTATGATTCCATAAATTTATATTGTTACAATGATCGTTATGATTTATTAGAGGAACATTTTATATCACATCAATTTAACAAATGACAATTAAAAATCCAAAATAGCAATTTTTAATTATTCAATGGAAAAACTGGAATATTTAATCACTCAATCAGAACAGAATTATGCAAATTTGCAATTGCACAAATAATAGTAGATGTTATAACAAATATATAATCAAAAGAGGAAAAAATTTTAAAGCATAATCACTATTCAATAAATTCTTTTAATAAGAATTATGATCATCTTTGATAAAAAAAACCATTGTAATAATTCTTACAATATTCCATAAATAATCTTAAAATTTTTAGTGATTTGAAAATTGTGCTTAAATAAGTTTTCATCAATAAAATAATACATAAATTTATTATTTCTATTCAACAATAAAAGAAACAATAAGTAAAAAAAAGAATCTGAAATTTGATATGAAAAATAAAATTAAATCCCTCCTGAAATTTCGATGAAAGTTTTCAATTTATTCATAATGATTCTAATAATAAAATTATTTGAATTTGAGTTTCGTAATATATTCTTTCATTGTTCTGATCAAAACTTTAATCAATTAAATTCCCTGATTTAACAAATTCTGAAAATAATAAATGTTGGCTATTGTTTTTTTCAAATTGTAAAAAACTATTCCAAATTTGTGACGAAATTCACAAATAAGCTGATTATAACCAAAGCTAATCATTAACTATTTTAATCTATGTTATAATCATAGCTTACAATTTTTGCATCATACTAGTTTTCAATTTATTTGTATTTTTTTATATTAATAAATTTAGGCATTATTAAAACAGTTTCCTGTTAATAAATTCATTAATTTTTAATACTATTTCACAGATTTATTACTAATAGGGTATTTAGAATTTAAAAAATTAATGCAGTCTTTCACTAGATGCAAGTTTTGCAAGCAAACTATAGGCAGTCCTCAACTTACGATGACTTGACATATGACAATTCACACTTACAATGACTAAAAATTATGATTAAAAATATTTTGATCCAACTTTGCCACTTGCATATATATATATACACACACACACACACACACACACACACACACACACATATATCACATTGTTTTTGTATATGCTTCACATGCATATATATACACACACACACACACACACACACACACACACACATATATATCACATTGTTTTTGTATATGCTTCGCAGCATTGCCATTAGTCGGAAAGGAAAGCCTTATTATTGTATCTTGTCATAATTCTGTTACGTCCAGTATGAAAAATAATACTGGTGAAAATTCCAACATAAAAAAGGGCATGGAAAGCTTTAGGTTTAACCATTTTAAGTTAAATAGAAACCGAATTTACGAAAATGTTAAAACATAAATCTGGAGATGTTGGAACACAACCCTATCATAAATTGAGTACTATCTGTATACTCGACAAAAATTAATATTGTATATATGAGTTTAATTTTCATTTGATATTATTTTTAAAAACAATTGATACACAAGAGAAAAGACAACTTATACTGTTCATTTTTTCAAATCAGCATTATTTAATCAGAATAAATATTTTTAATTCACAAAATATCATAGTTATTTTCAAAACATTGAATTTTAATTTAAAATTCCATTTTGTACCAATTTAATATTTAATAGAGACCATCTATATTATTAATAAATCATCAAAAAATGAATTTATTAATAGTTACATAAGAACAGTATAACAGACAAATTAAACAATGAAAGAAAAAAAAAAAAACAAAATATTACTCTTGGTATTATTATTATTGTTACGATTTTATTGTGGTAATGTGCAATAATACTATTCTATATATTTTTTTGTTTCGTATATTTAAAAATAAAATATAAAATTTTAGAATGCATGTTATGTAAGTTTTATTAAATTAATAAATTAGATTATATAATATGCCCACTTTTTGAAAAATTCATCTTGCTGTATAACTTGACATTCACTCACTGATTTACGCATTCTGGAAATTCTTCAAAAGCAATGTTTATTTTATAATGTATCAGTAATTTTATATGTGAAATTACTTAAAAATTAATTCCAGACCATTTTTAAGATTGAGTGTAGCTATTTTTTCAACTTTTAAAAAACTTTGAATAAGCAAAAAATTCAAGGCTGGTTCTAGATACCAATAAAGCAATCACATTCTTGGGGTGATATTTTGGACAAGAAATTAATAAAAAATTCATAGAGGAAGATCAAAGCTTTGCTTTAAGTAACAGAAAATCTAAAGCAGATCCTGGATATACTTAGTTGATTAAAATTAATAATTAATATTCTTCATTGTTAATAAGAAAAATCCAATTATTTGAAAAAAAGAGAACTCAAAATGATACTAAATATTAACAACTTGTGCTGCACTTAATTAGTAACTGAATAAATAATAAATATTTATAAAAATTTTTTTTGGTTGCAAAGCTTTAAAATTTTAATTTATTTTTTATCCTTCAACTGTTAAGGACATTTCACATTTATTTTCACATAAATGATGCATATACACGATTCAAAATGTGATAATCTACTAGTAAAAGTACTATCCTTTTTTTTTTTACAAAAGTAATGTGAATCTTTACTGTATTTTTGCTGATCAAGTTAAAATTTATCTAGAAACAAATTCAGAGTTAAATTATTAATCATGTTGTGTAACTTCAAAATACGACATTTTTCTAGTCAAATTAATACATTAGACATAGAATGTGAATCAAAATCAATTTATATTGATAACATTTTAATTTTTACTTTAATAGTGGTGAACACTTAAACTATTGTGTTCATAATAATAATTCAAAAAATATTTGTTAAAAACGAGTAGTGTTTAAATGATTTATTTTATGTATAAAATGAAAATAACATGCAATAAATAATGCATAATATAATAGTAAAAAAAAAAAAATGGCTGTCTGTGTTCTTTATAATTATTCTAGTCATTCATGTAAAATTTTTTTATGATACTTTTATTTTTTTTTTGCTTTTACTTATTATATAATTTTATATTTTTGTGAATGTGGTTTTCTGTTTACACTGTTAAAACATTATCTAAATTTAAAGTTTAGAAATAATTTATTATTCAAAATTATTAAATCAATTAACTTGAAATACTTGTTTTCATTTAATTGCATCTATTTCTATTTTATCCTATAATATTTAATGAGATTATTTATTGTTTTAATATAAAGATCTTGAATTAATACAGATGTTAACTGATTATTTTTAAACATATTTGGATTATTATTCAATTAATTCAAACATCAAAGAACAAAAAATCAGCATATCATAAACAACAATCGTAACTGATTATATATACTGTATATAGTATATAGCAAGTACTGTAGTATGATTTTGTTCATGCTTATTTTTTTGTTTTATTTCATTTTATCGATAGACTTGTTCAACTTTTAACACATTTTCTTTTTATTCAATATAAATCATGTTGCATATGTATATATATCTGAATTTTATATAAAAAATTAATTTCTATTAAGCATTGATTTGCACTTTTATTGTTAAATATTTTAAACTTGTTTTGTTATTCATCATTGTTACTTTTATAAACTATAATTTATCTTAAAATCAGTTGTGAATTATATTGTTTACCAGAAAATTATACATTTTTATAAAATCATGTACATAGATGAAATAGGAAGGAATCTTACATATTTTATATATAAAATAATACGATTAATAATTTTATAAGAATTTTATACAATTATTTTTGTTAGAATATGAAATAAAATGATTAATTTAAATAATATAACTGAAGATTTTTGGATACTTTTTCAGCTTTTATTTAGGATTATAATTATTATTTCATATTTCAACTGATCAGTAGCAATATGAAATCCATTCATTAGATATTGGCTAATTATGTATATCATATTGAATTTCAATAAATTCAATTATTTAATTATTCTTTATTTTATTAATGATTATTAAAGCTTTTTTAGACTAAATTTATTAGAATTCATACTAAAAATAAATTTTATTATATTATATTATTGATATTTTGGTATTTGATCTTATATTGTAAATAGCTAACAAAATTTGCAAAATAAGTTAATTTTTTTTTTTCCATGAAAATTTTGAATAAGAAAAATATATAAAGACTGATATATATGAATGTATTGAACTTTTAAAAAACAAAAGCACTAATTGCAGTTAAGTCTATAAAACTAAGATAAATATTTATTAAAATAATGTTTTCAATCTCTAAACGAAATCCTTGTCGGTTTTCAGGAATGATGAGGATCTCTTTTGAAGGTCAAAAACGTTATTT
This sequence comes from Olivierus martensii, assembly GCA_000484575.1. Classification (NCBI taxonomy): domain Eukaryota; kingdom Metazoa; phylum Arthropoda; class Arachnida; order Scorpiones; family Buthidae; genus Olivierus; species Olivierus martensii. Next base: position 23,463 of record AYEL01083599.1, on the reverse strand, counting down.
TAATAAATATTTATCCTGGTTTTATAGACTTAACTGCAATTAGTGCTTTTGTTTTTTAAAAGTTTAGTTTGTAATTTTGCGGAGTTTTTGGAATATTACAATAACACATTTATAACATAGTATGGAAAATATAATGTTAGTATTCCGAATTAATTATTTATAGCTTCATATATGCTTTCTGAACTTGAAAAGTTAGTTATTGTTGAAATTGCAATTTTTTTTAGATTTCTCAATAATTAATTATTCACAGATTTTATTTATTAAATGGCCTATAGTGGTCATTGTATTTATTTTTGATATTAATTTAAAATTTTTAAGAGATACTATTTTTCCTTCAGGAAATACAATATTGTAATTATCAGCTTTTTGTTTATAAACATTTTATAACATTTATTATATCATATCTAATTTTAAAAAGTTTTAAAATAAAATATTTTCATATAAATAATAATAAAAGCAAAAAAATAATTCTTATCCAAAATTTGATATTAGATTTTGTATTCCACTATACTTAATAATAATTAGCATATAAAAAAATATAGGTTATCCTATAAATGCCTTTAATTAATGAAATAAATTTAAAAATTCGATTTTTTTTTAACTTATTTCATTAAACATGTTTCCTTTATAATCTTTGAAAAAGGAATATTATAAAATGTGCATATTTTTCTTAAATGCAGCAATGTTTCTATATTTTTTTTAAATAATTCTATTATACTGTTTTGTAATTTTGAACAAATTATTTGTTATTTTAATTTTGCATTTACAATAATCCATTTAAAAGATATATTGCCAATATTTGCATATCATTTTTTATCAGACTATTCAGAACAGTTAATCATTAATAAAATAATTAACTTCAAAATAGATAAATTTATGTTCAAATGTAATACAGATGAACAATAAAAACAATATTTTAATTTCTTATTGTATTAATAAAAAAACTATTTGATATTCATTTGATAATGATAAAAAAAATAAGATTTTATTAATAGTATAATTTTTTGTAGTTAATAAAGTATTTCTATAATTTCAAAAAACTCTAATATTTAAAACAATCATAAAATATAAGTTTACATGTATTCAAACTTTTTCATTTTCAGAAATCAAACTAAATGAATTTGATAAAAATAAAAAATAATAATGCCATTTAATAAATTTCAACATTATTCTTTAAATTAATAAAAAATATATTAACTACAATAATTTAACAGATAATCATAGTATGAGTTTCTTTTTGTATACCACCGTAAATTTAAAAATAAAAATAATCTAACAAAAGAAATTTAATAAAAAATTAATTACAGTAGATCCCCAATTTACATGGTTAATTCATCCAAAAAATTTCTGCATATGTCAGAAACCAAGTCCTGCAATGCTTAAATTCAGGCACATTAGCAAACAGATTGGCCAAATGAAATTTATGTGCATTCTTTAAGCATAGATAAGAAAATTTATGGTCATAAGTGATATTTTTGAAAAAAAGTAAATTATTTAATGATGAATTTTTCATTTGTATTTTACGGAAATTCAACAAAAATAGACTTATTCATCTGTGTATCTCTGAAATATTACAACTTAAAATTGTATAAGTTGGAGGACCTGCTATAATAGCAAATTTCAAAATATCACATATTTTTTTGAATTTTCAATGATTTGAAAGGTATACTTGGTGTCTGAAATATTACAACTTAAAATTGTATAAGTTGGAGGACCTGCTATAATAGCAAATTTAAAAATATCACATATTTTTTGAATTTTCAATGATTTGAAAGGTATACTTGGAGAAAAAATAATAGAGTATATATAAACTGTATTCAATAAAGTTTATTAAAACTAATGAAAGGAAATATTCTCTCTATATCAATACTTGAAACATGAAGAATAAATTAAATATTTTAATTATGAAGAATATTCATAGATAAAAAAAGAAAAAAACATATCTCATCTAAAATTATTTGTAAAATTAAGATTTATAATCAATAAATTATTATATTCATATATAAGTTACTATATACTGTATATCCAAATTATGAAATTTTAATAGAAAACAATATAAGATATTCCTCTTAATTACTTTGATTTACAAATTAACTGATATGATTATAACTATAAAATGATATTTATAAGTTATTTTTGTTTATTAATATGCTATTTTCAGCAAAGAAACACTTTAATCATTGTGAAATATATTAATTTTAACTATCTGAATCTATAATTTTTCTTAATTTTATAAGGAATTAAGTTGAGTTATAAAAAGTAAATTTATAATATTTTATTATATATTCTGTATCATTGTTATAATTATATTTAAAAAATAAATATTGTATTTTGGGAAGTCTGACTCAAATCTGAAATACAAATTAGATGTTGAATGGAATTTAATATTCTTTTATAGTTTTATGAATTTTATAGATTTTGCAAAATTGCTTACAAACTATAATTATTTTTTTTAAAATATTTTAATGATATAGTTACTCAGCTGTATCAATTTTATTTTTAATTTGAAAATTATTTTTAGAAAACTGATAAGAATTTGAAAATTACAAATATTTATAATGGTCTCTTTCATTTGTCAGTAACAGCAAAGTAAAAGCGATAAAAATATAAATAAGGAAAATAATAATAATAATCAAACAAATTGAAAAACATGATCTCTCTTATTTGTGGTTCAATAATTTCAATAAATTATGCAACACTGGAAAAATGAAACAAAAGTTTTATGGTTAAATAATTTTCTAAGTGTAGTTTGTATATTTAGTATATGCTAATATATTTAACAAATTACAGACTGTTTCTTATCTAAACATATTTTTATTTAAATGGAATTGAATCAAATTAAATTCGTATAACAAAATTTGGTATTTATTAATACTTTTTATTTAAATGAAATAAAAATAATTTTTACATTTTGAAAATATTTAGCTATAGAATAGACATAATAAATTATAAATCAATTTTAATGAAAATTATTAATTTATTTTCCATAAGTTTATGTTAACAGATAATTTATGCATTTCAAAATAACACAAAGTATGAGAATATGAAATTAAATAATGGTGGAAAATAAACTTGAAAAGAAAATATTAATATGCAGAATTTTATTGTTGCATATTTAAATATATAAATATTACTTCGTGCTTTGTCATTAAAAACATAATAAAAATTATATAGATTGTCCATGGGATGTATCATCATCATCAGACTTCATTTTTATTTATATCATGCCAGAAAAACTATTTATATAAAGAAATTAAATTTATTTGTTATTAATAATTACTCTGATCTGAAATTATTAAGAAGTTTAAATCAATGGATTATAAATTATTTAATTAATCCGACACAAAAAAAAATAAATGGATCATTTCACGGTACTAAATTAAGAAGTTTAAATCAATGGATTATAAATTATTTAATTAATCCGACACAAAAAAAAAATAAATGGATCATTTCACGGTACTGAACTACACAGAAATGTATGCTAAAAATGCAAGTTTATTTTAATAAATGATAAGAACGCTTTCACTAAATATTAATTTTACCTAATTATTATTTTAAAATATCAGTAGTTACTTATCCGTAATAAAAACTAAGCAAATAAAATTATAATATAAAAAAAATTATTATATAAGTTTTTGGATTTAACTAGAAAATGTAAATAAAACACTCAAAGAATTAAATAAACTCCGTTTTTAAAGCACAAATATATCTGACTTGGATTAAAAAGCATTCTTTATGATGGATATAACTGAAGAATAAACAAAGTACTTAGTCCCGATTTTTTTTTAATAGCAATTACAAAAAAGTATATTACAATTGCACAAAAAAACAATTGTTTAATTTTTATCATGTAATAAATAGGTGAAAAATCTCTCTAAAAAAAAAAAAACTTAAATTATGATTACATTTCATGAATGTAAAAGAACTAGTAATAATTTTATTTAATGTTATGAAATTCATTGATTAAAAAGTTAAAGACCTAAAAATGATTATTTCAATCACTAAAATTAGGAAGATGGAGAAAAATTTTCCTTTTTACGATTAAGAAATTTGACTTTTTAATCTTGAGGAAATTTAATAATAATTTATTTTTATAGCAATTTTATAAATATCCTTTATCACAAGTTTAATGTGTGTTATCCTTTATGTTAAACAAGTACTTATTATGTTAAACATGTTTAATATAAATGCATGTACATGTATATATGTTAAACAAAGCTCAATCTGCATGTTAAGATATTAAAATCTGTAAATTATAAAAATTTATTGAAATATGAAGTCTGTTATACTTCATTAATTAAGTTAAGTTATATAAACTTTATGATAGTACTTATATGAATAATAAGAAAATTTAATTAATTAATGTAATAAACTTTTTAAGTTTTTAAAATTGAAGATTATTAAAGGAATGCAAATATTTTATATGTTAAAGTGAAAACAATATATAATTGTTATTTTGTCAACTTTTATAAATTTTATTTATCACATTTCATCAGAATGAAAATTTATGACACCAATACTATTTTTTTTTTAAATAAAAAAACTAAACAATATTTAAAATATATTATTGAGATATATTAATAAGTATAAATCTGACTATCTATATACACAGCTGGAGTAGGAAATTTTTGAAAATAAAAATCTATATTTTTAAAAATTTCACATTATTTACAACCTTACAAGATTTATATAAATTGTATTTAAATTACATTACAATATAATTTAAATATAAATTTTTAAAATATTAGAAATTAATATCCCAAAACCTTTTAATATGAAATCATCAGTTTGACTTGTTGGATAAACTACTGATCTTAAATATAACTGAATCTATACATACAATGTTTCATTAATAAATTAACTATTAATTTTTATTCAAGACAAATTATCCTGTTTGTACAATTCAATCAGTATTTTTTAATAGAAATTCTTTAAATCAATTTATTTCTAAAATGATTAGATATGAAATAATCTATGGTTTAAAAAATTAATTTTATAAAGCCATTTCTATATTTTTCATTAAAAATTACAGGGATATATACTATACTTTATATAGGCATATCTTTGCTTTTATTTGAAATGAATGAAAAGTTATCTAATTGCTGAGAGCAATTTAATATAAAATAATTTATATTTAGAGTAATTTTTAGAAACACTGATGATTTATGCTTATAAGCTATTAAGTAGTCAACTCTGTTTCATTAGTTTCTCTTATTTTTCTTACTTTTTATGGTAATAAAATATGTTTTTGATATTTTATTTTACATAGAGAGAAAATATTTAAGAATTTATAACAAGATGATCTTTTAGGATTTCGATATTAATTTTTTTTCGTAATTATAAAATTCTCAAAAATTTCTTCCAACTTAAATCTTGAATTTGGAATTTTGATATTAAATGAGAATACAAAAACAATTCTGTATGAAAGTATTTTTGGTAACAGTAAACCAGAAGGTTGATAAAAACCCTAAATAAAATTACCAATAATTTATAATCATTAAAATTTAAGATTTTAAAATTTCATGTACTTTGCATTAGTTAAGAATAAATATATCATGGAATCTAAACAGTTCATTGAGATCAAGGAAATTAACAAATTAGCAAAAAAGATGGATTATAGAAATATAGCGAAAAGAAGCAGAAAATAATTATTAAATATTTGAAGCTATATAAACTAACTTAACTGCTCTTCTAGGCTTATACGTGTATTAGACAATTCGAACTTAGCACAAATGAGCAGGCCTATTTAAACATAAATATCTTTATTCACGAGAAACGTTTTCGGCTTAACTCAGCCCTTTTCAACTCAACAAATACAATTTTTGTTTTGGAATATAGAACTTAGAATACAATACAAAAATTTTAACATATTAAAAATTCTAACATAATATTAATAAGTTCAAAAGTTAGAGATATTAGAAGTTCAGTTAGAGATCTAACATAATATGTTAGAATTTTTGTATTGTATTCTAAGTTCTATATTCCAAAACAAAAATTGTATTTGTTGAGTTGAAAAGGGCTGAGTTAAGCCGAAAACGTTCCTCGTGAATAAAGTATTTATGTTTAAATAGGCCTGCTCATTTGTGCTAAGTTCGAATTGTCTAATACGCGTAAAATATTTGAAGCAATAATAAATACTGTTAACAGCTATTAAACAATCAATAATAAATCAAAATTCTAAAATATTAGGACATCAAAACATCTGTAAACTATCCTTTACTTATAATCTTAAAATATTTCTGAAGTTTATCTGTAATCAAAATTAACTCTTATAGTTGAATATACATTATATATATGAAATGTGTAATATATTTATTAACTGAATCAATGTTATATTTGAATATCTGAAGTAAATGAGATAATAAGTTAAGACTTTATGATGGAAATAGTCACCATTTTGAAATATAGTTCTTATACATTAAATGTTATGTTGTTTTATGATATGTTTTTGCTAGGCTATCTCATTAATCTAATTGAGTTGTTGTTGTTTAAATGAAAAATTCAGAAATACAATACTGAATTTTTCAATAAAAAAATAAAAAAATCATATTTTATTAACTATAATACATGTACAAACAGTTATTGAATCAAAATAAATAAAATAATAATAATAACAATAATAATAATAATAATTGAAAAAGGAATTATACAGCTACCAAATAAATGCATTTATGCTGATATCGAAATTTTATATTTCATTTTTATATAAAAATGTATAAATACATGTTGAAATATTAATGGATTATCATACCAGGAAAGAATAACATCTTATAAAAGGTTAAATATTGAAATGTTATTGTAATTTTTTGAAGATTATATGATTTACACAAATATTAATGATTTATACAGGAAAATATATATACTGTATATGATTTTTTATTAAACTGAAATTTAAATTATTACTAATTATATATAAAATTTCAACTTTCATTTCAAAATATGCCAGAACATCAAATTTTAATCCCTTTACTAGCTGTGATGTACATATTGATCATCTTGACAATGATGATATCCTGATAGGATGGACCAAAAAAACTAAATATTTCTTGAAAGTTTCAAAATAAATTTCACCTATAAGAATCATTATCAGAGTTTCTAACAATAGATCAATAGATGTAAAATTATTTTTTGATAATCATATAGTAATATTATTATTATTATTCTTCTCTGTAGAATAATAAGCACACCTAAATTAATATAAAAAAGAATTATAGTTTAATAATTAGAAAACTTATAACAGGATATTCCCTTTAATTTAAAGGAAAACGTTTCGATAAATTTATCTTTAAAATCAGTGTAATTAGTTTAGAGACCGAACGGATTAATATAATAATCTTTAATTCATTTTTATATAAAAATGTGTTATTTTATGTTATTTTAAATCACGATGCATACTTACATCTGTTGCAATAAATAACATGTAATTTTTTTTTTTAAATTTGCTTTGGACACGAAAAATAATTTAAAGTAAAAAAATGACAACTGCAGGATTTAATACCAGTGGTTGTCAACCTTTTTTTCTGTTCAGGAACACATTTCAATATTTTAAAATTTGCTGACATACCTAAATATTTTAAGTAATAATTTGATTTAACAACGAATTTTTATTAACAGATTATTGAATTTATTCTTATTACATTCAGATTACAGACATATTCGTACACGGGATCATTAAATTATTAAGGTATAGCGCCTCCTGCAGATTTTATTACATTCAGATTACAGACATATTCGTACACGGGATCATTAAATTATTAAGGTATAGCGCCCCCTGCAGATTTTATCTTTTTTAGAAAAACTATAATTTTAATTTAATTTTTAAATTATGAATAACGACCAAATATTTTGTGATTTTATCTTTTTTAGAGAAACTATAATTTTAATTTAATTTTTAAATTATGAATAACGACCAAAAATTTTGTCTGTTGCAGAAATTCGAGGGTTAGGTTTTTCTAACGATACACTATTTATAGGAATCGGTACAGTGGTTCACCTGCAAAAGGGATATCCAGCCAACCACGTTTCGCTATTAATATATATGATTCATACGATTACATACTTACAATCTATTCTTAATTTTTCGCGGCACACCGTCAAAGATTTGGCGGCACAGTGGTTGAGAACCACTGATTTATACAATACACATACTGTATTTAGCATATTTTTATGTGCATATGTGTATGCCAGTGTACGTGTTGCTTACAGTTGTTTATTGCGTGTGAAACAATATATAATAATGGATCTGTGTTCTAAACTGTATCTAAATTAAAAAATATAATAAATTCATAAATATATTTAAGTATTTGAAATTATTTTTTCTTTTTAACTTAAATTAAAATTATTTAAAAGGATAATTTACATAGCAAATCGTTCAAACAGAATGATTTTATGGTTAAAATATAATTTTCATATTTTTTTCAGGTTTCCAAAATATCATTTTTTTTCTAAATTAAAATTATTTAAAAGGATAATTTACATAGCAAATCGTTCAAACAGAATGATTTCAGGTTAAAATATAATTTTCATATTTATTTTCAGGTTTACAAAATATCATTTTTTCCCCATAAATCTATATATATTTTTTATTTAAAATGATTAAAAGACGTTATAATTAATTAATAAAATTAATATTTGCTTATCGATATCAATTTAATTTAGGCATTCCTGCATCCGTTCGAGAATTAGTCTGGGATTGCATCTACAGATATCTGCCTCAAAGTGAAAAGACAGTGGTGAGTTTTACTCTAAATCTTTAATTCACTCGCCAAAACAAATTATAAAATTAATAATTTTATTTGCTAGTTTTCACAAATGAGCCAGTGCTTTGGAGTTAGTACATTCGATAAAGTTATTAATCAGTTTTGCGGCCTATCTAATAGCGAGGTAAATATAGGATAATAATAATAATAATTATTATTTTTTTTTTACATGAAGAGAGCTGTATAATTAAACAATAAATGCAAATGAAAATTCTATTATTACAGCAAGAAGCTGTGGCATCACAACACGAAACCTGTTTGTCAGAGATAGATTTCGATAACTTTCATGGACCCGTAAGATTTCAAATTTAAATATATTTATTATATATTTATAAATTATATTCTGATTATTCTTATTTATATATTATTTTATGTTTTCAGACGGTTTCAGAAATTCAAACTCAGGGCTGTATCCAACGAAGACTCGGCTAGATGTAGATATATAAATCTATATTAAAATTCTTAACAAAGTTCAAATGTAACTTTAATATAAAATGATTACTAAAAAATTTCTTGTTTAATTAAAAATACACTGTATTGCTTTTAAAATAAATACTTTGCATGATAATTTTACTGTATTTATTTTCTACCTAAATAACACTTTACAGAAAACTATCGAAAATTTCAAAAAAAGAAATAGAAACTCGTTTCGAGTTAAAAATTTATACTTATGGTTTAAAAACTTTACAGAAAACTATCGAAAATTTCAAAAAAAGAAATAGAAACTCGTTTCGAGTTAAATATTCATACTTATGGTCTAAAGATTATTTTTATTAAATTAATATTTAATGAGGAAACTATATGTGACGATATTTAAAATGCAGAGTGTGATTATACAAGCACAATTAATGGGTTAAAAAATTATCATCATGTTCAAAAAAAAACTGTTTCATAAATAAGTAAACTTGTGAACAAATATCTCTATCTTCGAAATGTAATATATATTCTTAGGAAAGATTAAAAAAATTATTTTAAATTATAAAAAAATAGCCAAAGTGTACCGGCATTGTCCGGGAATTTCTGGCAGATAAAATTTCTCTGTCAACTTATTACATCACCATGGTTTTGATTTCAACCTAATAATAAATAAATCTTAAATTAATTTAAATAAAATTATAAAAAAAAACTTTATGGATGGTAAGCTCATCATAATAAATCATATAGAAGTACTATTTTCGCTAGAGATGGGCGAATTGTTCGAAACACAAACTGCGTCGATTTTTAAAATTTAAATTCGTATAATACATATAATCCGGCATTTTCAATGGAACTGGCATTTTATAATGCGGCACTTTTTCTTAACTCGATGCTTTTAATCCGTCACTCTTTCTTAACTCGATGCTTTTAATCCGGCACTTTTTCTTAACTCGATGCTTTTAATCCGGTACATTAAAAATCGAGCTATTAGACAATTTTTATTTTTCCTGCGATTAGAGAGCATTTCACAAATTGATTTATAATGGAGTTTGTTATTATAGAAGTATTAAGAATACTGGAGTTAAAACAGCATTTCAAATTATTTTTTTCTGCTTATCAAAATCGTAAATGTTGAATTTCTTGCTCATCACTTAACATATGCTATACAGTAAAACCTGCGATTAGAGAGCATTTCACAAATTGATTTATAATGGAGTTTGTTATTATAGAAGTATATATTAAGAATACTAGAGTTAAAACAGCATTTCAAATTATTTTTTTCTACTTATCAAAATCGTAAATGTTGAATTTCTTGCTCATCCCTTAACATATGCTATACAGTAAAAATTCAAATATCCGGATTCCAGAAGTTCGATCCAGTCGAGAATCCGGAAGTTTTAAAAAGTCAAACTTTTTTAATATTTCTGGACTTTTTTGTGTATGATGGAAAAGTAGTGCACAAGATACAAGAGAATGTAATATAGTGTTGGAGCGACTTCACATTCGCAGTGACTGTGATCGCAGCTACTGACGTCATATTCACTGGAAAAAAAGTAGCAGTGAAAAAGAACAGTGATTCGGCATTTCGAGCTCTCTGGTGGTGGAAATACGCAGCAGCAATTAATATTTATATGTCGACGATAGCAATAATAATATATAGCATATTGAATAATTTTTCAATTATAAAAATATAAAAAATAATACTAAGATCGTATACCGAGGTAGGACTGTACTATGTACTTTTTTCTGTTATAATATTTCGTTTTATTTCTTAAAAGTGTAATTTAGCGCCATCTAAAATTTACTTTAATATATTGCTATAATATATTACTATAATATATTGTATATAGTACTCATTTTGATAAACGAAGCATATTGTATTTTTTAATGACTAAATCTACAAAATTTTCCTGTTCATCTTTTCTTCATTCTTCATTAAATTTGAATGCTTAAAATACTGTCCGAAAATCCGGACCGAACAAATGCTCGAAAATTGCAAATTTTTGTACCTTTACTGTATTATTATCGACAACTTAAAATTATCAAAAGTATGAAAAAGTGTGAACTTATTAGCATATTATTATGAAACAGCTATTTAGATAAATTGAACTTTTATCATAATTAAAGATAAGACCCAAATTAGATTTAAAAAACTCGAGTTTACTGTAAAGTTCGATTTGCACTCGACTGGACCCGAAAATTTGAATGTTCGCACAGTTCTAATTTTATCTTATGATTTATTTATTTATTTTTTGAAACCCTTTAAATTCGTTCAATTTTAACGTTTATTTTGGTGGAATCATGACAATGTACGATGTCATGATTACGTCATCTTCCCGGTGACATGCAACATATCAAAGTTTTACATCGCCATTGCGTTGTGAGATCGCTATTCATCATAAAAGTTAGAAAAGGCAGTATGTTTTACATCACAAATAAAATGCTTAAGATTCCTAGCATTGCCCTCGGAATTTTTCTGGCTCACGATGATGATGTCGTGGCGTTAGATGCTTGTGCATAATTATGTCATCATCTATTGCTATATCATACTGACATCATATAACAGTGATTTTGTGATGTCACCCATTGTTATGTGATTATGACGTCATGCAGAAATAGTATTTGTGATATCATTCATGGATGGCTTCATATCAGTTTTATCCTAAATTTTAAAAGTCAAAAAATAAAAATCTGTCAAACGGTAAGGGAAAGAATATGCAACAGTCTACAGATAAGCATTGCATTTTATAAATAGGATAAAACATATTCTGTCAAACGGTAAGGGAAAGAATATGCAACAGTCTACAGATAAGCATTGCATTTTATATATATAAGATAGGATAAATTTTAATAATTTAACTATTACGATCGATGACGATTTAACGATTTTCATAATTTAAGGATTATTTGTTATTTTGTGTCGAATAATCTCCTAAACGGTGAAAACTACATCCAAAATTCAACAAAACCGAGTTAGTCGGGTACCTACCATACTGTGTGTTTATTAATTACAGTAAGACCCCATTTAACGGGTGGATAAGTTCCAAGGAAGCAAAGCGCTAAGTGAAACAGCGTTAAACGAGGTCATTTTAACACGTAAATAATGAGGATAGGTGAAACAGGACAGTGAAAAAATATATATTTATCAAGCATTTCTTTTAAATTTTATTTTGTAACATGTATTATTACTATTGTATTACATTAATTGTAGACATTTTTTATTGATAATATCGATTTGTAATCATAAGTCATTCATGAAAAAATTCTTAAAATTAGAAAATAAAAAGATTTAAGAACAAAAAGCAGTAATCAGATTGTAGTAAACAATGAAAACATATTGATGAAAGAATAACATTCTAACTTCAAGGAACTATACTTAAAGTGGCAGCATTCCGATTAAAACTAAAATGGGATAATTGTTATTTTTATTACTGTAAAATAACATTGATGACCGATCATAAATATGAACTCTGACCGCAGCAAACTTTCATATGAAATGCAATGCAGTGATATCAAACGCAATGTGAGACGGCATAGGAGTATCAATGAAAGAAATTCCTGCGATTTAGGATTTATGTAAGAATAAGGTTTTAAAAACCACGCCAAAGTGAATCAATAAAAATATAGAATTCGGGAAAAAAACGCGTTATATCGAAACAGCGTTAAACGGAGCAGCGTTAAGCGGGGTCTTACTGTAATTAGAAAGAGTGTAATAGGATATACAGTATACCCAAACTGAACGGAACACGTTTCGATATTTTTCATTTTAAAATATGTATAATATAATTAATTTAAAGCAGGTAATCGAACTGATTAATGTAATATTTTTAATTACTTTTTATATAAAATATATTATTTTAAATTATTTTAAGTTACCATATTTTTTACGATGCTCTAATAATAATTAATTTTTCTTGATTGATAAATATCTTGTTCATATTTGTTTATAAACATTATTAAATTAGACAATTCATTAAGAAAATTTAAATACTGTAATTAATTTAGTTAAAATATAAGAAAAAAAACTGAACAACAACAGTAATCTCGTTAAATATGATTTCATTTAGTTTATTATAATAAAAATACTGTATATAAAAAATTAATAATTCATATATTATATTAATTGAGAAAAATTATCACCTATTCGAACTACACATCAAAAATCTGTTTTAATTCATCATATTGCATAATAATAATAATTTTTATAAAATATTTTAAGTACAAATTAAATTAAAATATATACTGTGAGATCTCTGGCGGCGCGTTACGTGATCTAAGTTAATGATGGTTCAGGACAGCTTTTGAGAGGTTGTGGGCTTCGCGTAGGCCACCGTGTTCCAACACAGAACTGACTCAGACAACAACTTTAACAACAATTAACATGTATATTGAGCGAGAGAGAGAGTTATTTACAAAATATTATACAAATAAAATCACCCGAGGAGGATAAATACCTTATTACAAATCGCCGTGACAGATGATCTCCGACGAATAAAAGTTCTCTTTTCTTTTTGTTCTATTCCAGCTTAGTCCTTTTTTTTGACAAATGATACACAGTTCATCTTTTTGTTTCTTTCTTTCGTAATTGTCTCCCTTGCTTTCGTCTATAAAGATTGATTCAAGTTCGAAGAAAGTTTGCTCCTTTAGCGGTTGGGACTCGATCAGAGAATTTCTTTCCCTGGTCAAAATTTCACCTTTTCCTAGGTAAACTTACGTACTCCTTGGTACGTTGTCTTCCTAATGTCAGAATGTATATGGTTAATCTCCCTTGCGACACCTGCTGGTAATCTAATTCCTATCGTAACACTTAGTCTTGTCTACAACTTTAATTTTATGTGATAGAAAACAAAAGTCTTCCTTTCGGAATAAGTTCCTTCACCCGGCATTTATTATAACTTTTATCTGACAAGATAAAAGTTATAATAACAAGATTATCAGAACACTTTTGATTGTCGTTTTTCCTTAGTTTAAAACTTCTTTCTCTCTTATATACATGCAGATCTTGAAAGCGAATAGTGATAATTCATAAACAACTTACAAAGGAAGTTGCATCCGGCATTCTACAATACTAATGTCTGCTGTAATAAATATTTATAAAAATTTTCGAATACTGTATTTGCTACGGGAAATATTTTAGAGTATAAAAAGTAACTGAAGGGTTTACAAATTATATATAATATACCGATATATTTAGCATATTTAAATCTGTATGTGTTTGTGCACGTATTGTCTATGGGTGTGTATTTCGTGTTTTATGTGTGTATGCTGTGTAGATTAACGATAATATTTTTAAAATTATGAATGCATTATCTGAAACAATTTACTGTATACTAAATGGATTTGTTTGCTTCCAAAAGTTAAATATAAGAAATTTATAATTATATTTAACTATTTAAATTAAATAATTTTTTGCTTAATTAAGCGAACATAAGAAATCAGATTATACTAATTAGAGTTAACATTTTTAATTAATTCTAAAGAATAATTTATGACATAATTTATATTATAAATCGTTCAAATAGAACAATTTTATTTTTTGATTATTTTTATATTCTTTCGGTTTTCTCAAATATCGACTTTCTTTATGAATTATTGTATGGTATATGCTAAAATTATATGATTACTAATCATAGTATAATGAATCTAAATTCAAACAGTCCTCGATTTACGTATAGTTTAGCGAAACTATACGTAAGTCAAAACATACCTTTATCGAATCATATATTTTGAAATACTAGTGGATCACAAAAGCTTAAAATTAAAAATAATTATAAATCATGTGTTAAAGCAGTTCTTATTATTTTAGAGGATCCGGATTTAACTTCGAATTCCATATCTTCAGTTTTTTTAGGAGGAGGCCGTGTTAAGGCCAAGCTCCTTAACTAAAATTAATCTACGTAAGTACTGATATACATATTTCGGATCTATGTATGACAAGGGTTGCCTATTTTGCAAGAATTCAGGCTTACAAAATCAATGACTTATGTATAATTTTTTAATTTTTGATTAAAAGTTCTTTTTTTTTAAATGTGAACAGCATTCATCAAGAAAGAAAAAATAAAATTGATAGTATATCCTTTCTTTAATTGAGAACATATTTTTATAAGAGATAAATATCTTTTTTTTTTTGTTTTCAATGTTATCAATTGCTGGAATACAAAGACCAACCGAAAATTCTGCATTTGATCCTTACAGGATTATCATTTGAACTTTCCTGATGAAGAACAATTGAAGATCAGTATTACGTTCGTTCTAGGGATGATAATATGCAACGTCGTTTGCATCAACGGAGGAAACTTCGATATATACTGCGGTAGAATTAATTGTTTGATATTTTAAATTAAAATTATTAAAACACATTATAGTTAGATAATAAATTAATGTTTGCTGACTGATATAATTTAAATTAATTTTAGCTACTCCTGCATCAACTCGAGAAACAGTCCGGGGATGCATTTATATCATAGATTATGGTTTATATGAAAGAACTAATAGTAAGTTTTAAATTTTATATTAAACTAAATTTTTAATTCTGTCTCCAAAACACAATTTTTTTTCTTGAATTTTTATTTGCTAGTACAGTATACACAAATGAAAAGTGCCTTGGAATTAATACATTTGACAAAAGTTTTAAATCAGAATAATCCTAATTAATCTGCCATATTTTAATCCCTTGAACCTTCAACGGAAATTTTAATGATTTGAATTAATTTAAACTAATTTTAGCGTCATCTCGTAATTAGAATATTTATTATTTTTATTAAATCAATAAGTGGCGCCATCTATTAATTAATAATTACACTAGAATTTTAACTAATTTATCTAAAGAAAAAATCCGCCTCGGCCTTGCCTCGGCCCGGCATCGAACCGGGGACCTTCGGGCTATCGTCCCGACATCATATCGCTAGACCATTCGGGGACGGTAGCTCGAAGGTCCCCGGTTCGATCCCGGGCCGAGGGGGATTTTTTCTTTAGATAAATTACTTATTATATATTCAAAACTAAACTATTATTACATTTAAAACTACTAGTGTGTTTTATATTATAATATTCAATACTACTGCCATATTATATTACATTTAAATAATAAATATAATATAATACAGTGATAATTAAATATTAAATTTTTTATCCAATTCTTCATATCTCTGATATGCACAATATATATAAAAAATTTTTTTTAAATTTATAAAAAAAAATAAATACCATATATTGTAAGGGATTTATTTTATTATTAGTAATTTCACTATTTGTACTTTAATGTTATAATATTTTATTAATTTAAAAAATTTTAACATATTCCATTTTCATAGTTTATTTAATTTAAAAGTCTAAATCAATCTTTGCAAATTTCTATGATTTCAATCATCTCTTTCAAAATAAATCACCTTAAAATGCTGTAATTTTATATTTAAATATTAGTAATTTTAAATAGCATTCAATTACTATTTTTCACATTTATTAAAAAAAAGTTATATTATCATGAATATAATACAAAAATTATTATTTTATCTATTTACATTATTCATAATTTATTTAACAACAAGCTGGTATTTTATATTTAATTCAATAATTAAAAACCTAATTTTATTCTTTAAATTGTAATTATGATTAATTTTAGTTAAGACAAAAAATTAGCTTTAATAATTGTAAATAATAATCATCAGATCACATAAAAAGTATTACTATTTGAAAATTTTTATGATTCTGTTTATTTTTCAAGGTTTTATGAATAGATGATGAAACTATATAAAAAAAAACTGAATATTGATTGTTTTATTTTGAAGAAATTAATATATATATGTTAACTTCAAAATAATTTTAATATAGCAAAAATAAACATAATTTATTTAATTATATTGTATAAGTTTTTCTAATTCTCCTAATAGGGTACCTTAAACTCTCTGCCTGCAGGCACTAGATTGAGAATTTCTGCTCTAACTTGTCATCACTTAGAACTACTAATGTTGTGTTTGATTATTAAGGATTCAAATACTTTTACAAGCCATCAGAATTTTACTTTTAAAACTCATTTTTAATTAAAATATCTAAAGTAACAAAAAATTTATTAATACTAATGGAATCTGATACTTTGAAAGATATATCAATCTATTTTAATCTCAGTAATGTGATTTTTATAAGCATTTCTTTCTATTTTTATAAAAGTGAAATTTTTCATTTTGGTTTTGAGACTTGACAAAAGATTATAGTCATGATGTTTTAAAAGTTCTATTTCCTTTATGAATGGAGTATGTATGAATTTCAGCCAAGCCTAAGGGATGAGATGTCATCTGCAGATCAAAAGTTCCGACAACAAGGATTCTATCCTGGTCACACTGATGAAAGGAAATTTCAGTACAAAATAATCCCCCATAATGAAGATTAAATTACACCTACCGATGTGAAGCTAGGGAACTGAGCTATGTCATACAAAAAGGAACTAATGTTTACAGAATTAATTCTCCTTCATGTGAGGAGTATAATGATATTAAAATTTGTGGAATAACTGATCAGGTTTATGTAATTAGCATCTTTTGAAAGATGGAAACCTTTGAGAGAAAGCAGTTGTATAATTGTTGCAAGATTATAGAGAAAGCAGATTGGCTTAGTAAACAGCAGGTTTGAGAACATGGGTCATCACAACTAATTTTTATACTTCTTTTTACATATAATATACTTTTTTAAAGGTGTAAATGTGTTTCAGTCTCGAGACTATTAATAATTTTTAATCAATCAACTAAAAAATATCTAATTAGTTTCAATAATTTGTTAAAACACACTTTATATAAACTGGAAAGAAGCTTTTAATTGCAAGCTAATGTTTTTATAATTATTTTGAAAAATACAGATTTCAAAGTATAAGACTTTTCTCTTTTTCCCCTGCAGTCACTAAAAGTTAAGAGATCGAGACTTTTTGTCAACATAAGTCATTATACTTCAAAATAATAAGTCTTGGAATATATATGGTTTGTTTTAGTAGTTCCAGTTCAATAGATTCAAAGTGTACTTTTTCACAACTGGCAACAATATAATAGCAAAAAAAAGTCTTTGGAGAGCTTAGTGCATCTCACTGCGACTGCTGACAAATCATGCCGAGTAATCACAGCAGGTAGAATTCTTTTCCAACAGCCTAATTCTTTGTGATTAGTCTATAGTTCTCGATGTCTGCAGTGGAAAGTTAAGGCTCTGGCAGCATTCATGCATGATAAAATACTCAGTTGGCAGTCAAGACCTGGCAAGTAGCACAACAAAAACTTCTCCTTGAAGTTAATCCTCCTCCTTGATGCAGTCGTACTGAGTATTCATAGTCATGACTTCTCCCACAGCACCAAGACACAGACTGCTACACTCTAGAGTAAGCTGGCCGGAACGACAAACTCCTCAGAGTTGGGCTTTTCTAATCCCAACATCAACAATCAGATCCCATCCCCAGCAGACTGTGTCGCTTACTCAGACCTCGGCTTATCACTCAAGCGATGATCTAGTAGGGCACTGCGTAAAAGGGGGAACATGTCTCTAGATTTCACAGAGAATGCACACTGAGCTCATTTCTCACAAGACTGGACACAAAAGAGAGAAGTCTCTTCAGAGAATTTCAATAGATGACAAAAACTTTCTTTCAACTAAGCTGTTTGTTGAAATAGGACATTGCATATTTTTCATATTAGTCTTAACTAAAACAGTTGTTTTATACATTTGCTTTTATTTTCTATTAATTATTTAATATTCAATTAAAATCAAAACTTTTTCACTTATTGATTTAAATTTCACTTTTCAAATTTAGTTATTCTCTTAATAAAAAAAAATTCCCTCTATTTTTATTTACGTTTTTGAAAATTGTAACACAATTAAAATTTAATTAATTAATTAAATCTAATTAATGTTTAAAGAGAACAAAATATTATTGTTTTATTTAATTAAAATAAAATTCATTAATCCTATATTTAAAAAAATATATAATAATTATTATATTATAAATAATATATGCATAAAAAAAAATTTTCTTACTTGGTCAATAGGACAACCTGAGTTGATTAAAAGAGTTTGGGATTGAGCCAAGAGTACTTGAAGCAATTTTTCTTTAACTTCATTAGCTGTGTTCATCTTGGGCCGACTGAAATCAAATTTTGTGCAATGCAATATACAGTATAGTTTTTCTTAATCCATACAAACAAATATATAATTTAAAAGTATTATAATTTTATATACGTTTATAATTTTTCAAAATTTGAAATTTTGTAATTATTGAGAGTTTTTCTTAATCCATACAAACAAATATATAATTTAAAAGTATTATAATTTTATATACATTTATAATTTTTCAAAATTTGAAATTTTGTAATTACAATACTTAAGATTATATCAGAACACTTATTAGACAGACACCTATAGAGACGAATATGAAGAGTTGCTACAGAAGCAAGTTCTCCTAAGATATCAGCTACGGTAGCTTCTGGTGATTCAGTAATCTGATCCAGTGTAAGTGGTTTCCAGTTTTTAATATGTATAGCACCTATGAGAAATAAAAACAGAATAAATAAGGAAAACACAAATAAATGAATGGCAATAAATAAGGATAAAGTTATCTATTTGTGTAAATAAATTATTTTGCATCAGGATAATTAAACAAAATAACATGTAATTTTTTTGTTCTTCAAAAATATTGCCTATTATAATTGATTTTAATTAAAAATAAAAAAATTGCCAGTTTTTACAATATTTAAAATACCTTTACTAACTTTCACAAAATAATTATGAAATACAATTTACTTGTCACAAGAAAAAAAAATTCATATTTTTAAATTACAATGATAAATTTTCACAACTGTCACTTTTTAAAACAAAAAAAAAAAAATATATTCATAGAAACTACTAAAAAATATGCTCACTGTCATTTTAATTTTAAAAACTTAAGAGCAAGGAAAAATCAAAATATCTAATCTAACTAAAAAAAATTGTTATTGATTTACAATAATTTTTCTTTAGATACAAATTTGTTAAAAAAATTCTCTCTCTTGAATTTTTCAATATGGAATAACAACAAAAAGTTTTGTATATGAAAAAAAAAAAAAAAACTTAATAATCCAATTCTTATCTAACTAATTTCTTAACTTTAAAATATATAGTATATCATTATAAAAGAGTAACAAGTTTTATTAAAATTTAAGCTGAGAAAAATTTCTATGAAAGTATATAAAATTTATTTTGTAATCTGAATTTTTAACAGCTCTCAAATATATTTTAATATATACAGCCATAAGTATAAAGTGTAAGAACAAAAAAATTTAATAAATTATTTATGCTATTTCATTTTAATATGTATTCAGCTACAATGAGTCCTCATTTAGCATCGCCTCACTTAACACCTTTTTGCTATAATAAGTATAAAGTGTAAGAACAAAAAAATTTAATAAATTATTTATGCTATTTCATTTTAACATGTATTCAGCTACAATGAGTCCTCATTTAGTATCACCTCACTTAACACCTTTTTGCTATTATGTCATCAGCAAAAATTAATTAAAAAGTTAAAAATTTTAAGGCAATGAAATGAAATAAAATCTGGTCTTTTTACATTTCCCTTCATAACAGAGAAAACAAGATAATCATATTTTAATGAGCACTAACTGAAGTATATAATATTGTCTATAAACAATATATTAATTAAACTACACAGTATGCCAACCAGATTCACTGGATGCAAATGCTCTCCATTCAGTGGGCTTGGAATCAAATTAGGAAATCTGCCTCATAGAAAACTTATATGCTAGATCAATGAGGTTTCTGTTAACATCACAATTTTTAGAAACCTAACCCCAAAGATCCACTGTAAATTAAGCAATTTATGCAGAAGAGCTTTAAAACACAACAGCTTAATCTGTTTACAGCTATTAGAAAAGTGTCCAAACAGTTAACATCACAATTTTTAGAAACCTAACCCCAAAGATCCACTGTAAATTAAGCAATTTACGCAGAAGAGCTTTAAAACACAGCAGCTTAATCTGTTTACAGCTATTAGAAAAGTGTCCAAATATTGTATATATTAGACTGAAAATAATTCTGTAACATTATAAAATTGGAATTACATTGAATGGTTTATCTATTTGTTGCATTGATATTATAAGAGAGCAGTTCCACAACGTGTTGCCAAGAAATAAAAATAAACAAAAGAGAGGTTTAAACTACTGCAAAAACATAGAAGTCCTCATATATATATGCAATTTGAATTATTATATATAAAGATAATATTGAATAATATATATATTGCTTTTCAAAATAAATAATCATACAAAAGTATGACTAGATACAATTAACTCTTAAAACTTAATATTTATTTACAGTCATGTTCAGATCTAGTAAAATGTGTTTTTATTATAAATAATATTAAAAATAAACAAATGGTTAAACAAAAATTAACATTATATTATACATAAAGTGTATTTTAATATAATAAAATGTATTAATGTAATTACTGAGATTTTAAATGCCAAATTTTAGATATAAAAGATATGTTTTAATTTTAAGGCATGTTTCTCTAGGGTTAATACAAATGGTAATTTAGCTACAATTGGTTAGTAATGTTAAATAAATTAGTATCATTTTCATATTATAATTAATATTTTCAAATTTATGCTTCCAAATGATATTTACATAACTTATTGTGTATATATTGAAAATATGATTATATTAATCATTATTTAATATTGATTTTGAAATTCTGACAAAATTATTTTAAAAAACAGAAACTTTTTGCAATTCTGTTGTTTACTTATGTTTTAATTTACAAATAATTTATAAAATCTATAAAATATATATTTTAAATAAAAAACTCCAATTAATATTCATTTATTATATAAAAATTATTCAAGAGAGAAAATTATGACTATCATCTAATTAGCATCTTTTAAAATTCTAATGAAGATATTTTTATATTTATTTGTTAATGTTTTTAAAACAAATTAAGCTATAATTGGCCTAATTTATCTTTCATAAAAAATATCATATGACAGCATATTACTAAATATTTTCTAATAAACAGAGAAGTTTCTTAATATTTTATATTATGATGATGATATTATTATTATACTTTCACCAATAATCTTTCTATTTATTAACTGAAATATAATTTAATGAATTAGTTCCCATCACATTTTCAATAAACATTTAAAATCACAGATGTATTATCTATAAATTATAAGATTTTTAAACATATAATGTTAAATGCATCTTACTTATTGTGTTTTTATGAATGTAAAATAAGATGTTAAAAATTTTAGCTTTTTTAAATATCAAAAATATCTTTTCAAATATTAGTTAATCCAAAACCAATAAATTCCTTTTATTAAGAAATTTATAAAAAAATAAGGCAACACGGCATATAACTGAAAATTTCAAGACTTAAAAGCAAATCAAAAATCACCTTAATTTGAAATAAATAAATATATCATATCATTAAAGATTTGCATGTATTCAATTTTAAGGAAAAATACTTAAAAATTTATAAAAGTAAAAGATTAATGTCAACTTGCATAAATAAATACAAATGCATATATTTTTGCAGTCTATCATACAAAAGATTATTATTTTTATATAAAAAACTAAAACTGTCATAGTTTGAAAAACAGTCAAATTAAATATTGACTTTAAGAGAAATTATATATGCATTTTACAGCAAAATAAGGATTTCCTTACTCTGAATTTTGCATAAAAATCGATAAATAATTAGAAAAAAATTTAGACGACTTTTTTTTTTTTTAACTTAAAATTCATTATGAAATCATTGTGAATAACAAAGTCATTGTATATTATACTATGAAATTTAAAAATAGAAAGTCAATTATAGAGTACAATTTATTAAAATAAAAAATATTTTTTTCTTTATGCTGGTATAGGAATGATAAGCACACAATTTAACTAACTGATTGGAAAAACATTTTTAAATAATTGATTTTTCAAAATATCATTTTCAATTTTATATTATTTTTTTATAAACAAAAAAGGAATTTGATATGTTACTGATTAATCAATATATAGTGTATTATAATAGTATAATAGCAATTTAAATTTGTTTCTTACACATTTATTCTAATATGCTAATATTTTTTTGTATGTATGATTTTACATATACATGAATATGTGTATATATAATCACAGACTTAAAATAATTAACATATCAGAAAAAGAAGGAAATTTATAAGTTAATAATTTTTTTTTTGTATGAGAGTGTTTTTCATTTCATATATAGATATTATTATATATTCAAAACTAAACTATTATTACATTTAAA
>AYEL01083598.1:0-44641 GCA_000484575.1 Olivierus martensii | reverse complement strand
TTTATAAAATTATATATTTAAAAACTCATACTAGATTCTTTTTTCTAGTAAATAAATAATTCAAAGATTTAAAATTCATAAAAAAAAAATGTATAAAGATTTCAACACTTTTTTTTAAAATTAATTAATAGGAGAAAATAAAAAAAATTAAATGTTAATAACTATCAATACTTTCATTATTTTTAACTTCAACTTTTCTTATGGCATTTTTTTTTTTAGTGTCATATGAATGCAACAACATAGGCCTCTATCTTCTTTAATATTAAATATTTGGGAATTATCATCATCCATCTTTACTCAATTGTTAAATGATGACCATTTAGAGAAAAGTTGTTTGATATTACTTGGCTGTTATAATCCAATCAGTCAATTTCACACATGATATTTCAAACTTAACATTTATTAGTCAATTGATGACTGGTTGACTGATCAACCAGTCATCACCTGACTAATCAATGACTTATCACCTTTACCAATCTCTTCTGCTATTTAAAACAATCCAACACACTTAAAGAAATGCATATCTTGTTACCTGCAGCATTTCTCGTATAAATTTATATACATACAAAGGCAAACTAGTAAAGAATGGATAGCAAAATATTTTTCAGTCGATGCATAATGATACTCAAAGATAATGTTTGAACTCCGTAGGTCGTTTAATATATTCATTCCATTGAGTAATTTTATCTGCTACAGTCATTAATTTTACCATCATTACCGGAAATATGAATTAGGTCTACTCATTCCTTTATCAAATAAGAATTAAAATTAGTTTCGTCACAAAAGGGAACCATATAATAAAACAGGCAATAATTTTAATAAATTGAAGGATGATCATAAATGATAATACAAAGGGTATTGAAATGTTAAAATTTGAATAGATCGGTTACTTACAACAACTATGTATATTTATGTATATATTTTAATAACAATTTGCTATTTTACAAAAGATAAGTTTACAAACTTTAGAATTTATAATTTTGTATATAAATATACTGTATGTATAACGAAAAGAAAAGTAAAAATAAAATCGTAAGGGGAACGAGAAAAGAAAAGTTTGGCGATAACAAAAAGCCTTAATTCCTTAAACAGAGTGGAAACGATATTACTTGATTTCCGATCATTAGTCTCAAAATGGCGTCCGCTAATGAATGGAAGCGGACGAACGAAACAGGTCCGCACTTTTTTTTTTCCTACTACACGGTTTAGAATATTCCCACAATCTACCTGATTAATTTACTGTATTTAATATTTGGCAAATTAATTATTGCTTCGAATTAATCAGCTAAAGCACAAAATAAATTATAATTCGCTTTAATTAAGTTTTTATCAAATGGGCATTCAAAACTGCATTAAAACGGGAACCGAAGCGCCAAAGCGATGATGATAATAATAATAATAATAATAGTAAAAATAAAAATAATAATAATAATAAAAATGTAATTTTCCGAGATCCGAGGCTATTCATTCTTCGAGTCTTTTTTTTTGTTTTAAATTTCTTTAGAATTAGTTTTGTTATCCTCCTCATTTCCACGTTTTGTCAGCCGAGATGACATAACCTTGTCAAAAGGAGAATTTCCGCGGAAATCCTCTCGGAATTCAAACAAGATTGGCTCCTTATTCATTATTTGCCCAACTGTCAGGCGTTAAGATTAACACTATTCCGAATCTGCACCGGCGAAAAATAACTTGGCAAATAATGCATTCAAATCGGTTATTTTTTTTTTTTCGCTGAAGGAAAAAAAATGGTGACCATATATATAAATATATATATACATGCATACATACATACACAAAAAAAAGATCCGTTACGTAACTAGTTGCAAACGGCTATATTTGCAATCAACAGATCGCACTTTTGCTTTTTTTCATTTGTCTGTTGTTATGATTGTATTTTGAAAGATTTATCATTCAAAAAACGTATTGTGTATCATGCCACACGTATACCGTGCGTGCCGTATGCGATGCACTTCAATATCTCATCAGAAACTAATATAGCATTTTGAATAGACAGATATAACTTTTTTTTTTCGGTATGGATGGAAAAAATTATCTTTCCAGTTTCATTGAAGCTTTTATTATGGAACGACAACCGGCGTCGGTCCGTAACTTTCGATTATCTTGCTGAAGAAACTCGCGTTTTCTCTAGCCGAAATGTCCCTGTTTCCCTACCGACGCGTGTGTCTTTTTTCCCCCTTCTACGGTGGGGCAGACACAACAAACGCGATTCTTTCGATCGTTAATCTTTTTTTTCTTATTCTTCTTTCTTTCTTTCTTTTTGTTCTTTCCCGAACAGTGACTACGGAAAATTCATTTGTCGCCGGTTAATACGAGTTTAGAGAGACGAAATTGGGTTAATTTTACGGTCGGCGGAGCGGGGCAAAACGGGTCAATCGGTGGTCAAGTCGAAAGACGGAGTGGCTAACAAGGCAAAATATTTGCGCGCGCGACATTAACGATCGGGGCATTTGGACTGTGGGCAAATTCCCTGGTGGGCTGGTGTTTTTGCGTGGAAAACCTGATTATAAAGCGGGGGAGATCTGTCCCCAAACTCTTCGCTAATAACGTCATAAGGCGTACAATTTTTAGCGAGTAAATCGCTTAACATTTGGGAGAAAAGAGAGAGTCGGAAGCGTTAAGGTGACAGCAAAAAGATTCCGTTTGTAATGTCATTGCAAGTTGCATAATCAACTCCCGGTCCACTGGGGCACTTTCTGTTTATTTGGCATCTACTTGACAGGCATGTTAATTACTCAAATGACAAATCACCAACAATAATGTAGTCTGTGTAAATTTTGTAGCTCAACATATGGACAGTAAACAAAATCCCACATTATCATTCTAATAAATTAAACGCTGCCATCTGTCAAAGAAGAAAAAACCGAGATCTTTTGGAGAAAGTTAAGCTGGCTCTTAAAAGAATAGAAAAAGAATCCCATTAACTCATTTTCGTCTTGATCGCGAATTCCGATGAAAAAATCCCGACTTAAAAAAAAAACAAAAAACAAAATTACCCCAAACTAACAGGATGTCGGTACGCAACGACAAGAACTAACGTCGACGTTTTTATAAATAGAAGATTAGAGGAGATTTGCAGATTTCTGACTGCCTTGATTAGTCGCACGAAATGGCATTTTGGACTCCGAAAACGCACTGGCGTCGGATGACGTAGAGAAAAAAAAGTCTGGACGATTTTACTAGTAAATACCGAAAATACATCTACTTGGGACATTGTTTAAGTGAAAGTTACTTGTCGGTCTACATATGCATCTCCAGCTGTGGTGTGATAAGACAGCAGCAGCACAGAGCTGTCACTTCCCTTGGCATGCCGGCTCCCCCTAATCCTCTTACACCTGACGTGTGTCAGGCCTTAAGCTGGGATTCTCCACTACCAGCTCCCTGCTTTGCCTAAGCTGGCATGCAGCAGGACCTGCGCTTAATCCAGCCTTAAATAAAACATGGACCTAACAGTAAAGCTGCTTTGGGCACCTTGCTGTTCCTCAGTTCTGCGGTAGAACTCCTTGACAGGGCTCTACACACATGTAGCAGCAGCTTCTTTGGTAAGCTCATAAACTTCCATCTCCACTCTAATGTAGTCTAAAGATTAGATTTTTTTTCTTTTTTTGTTGATCTCCTCTCGGAACAGACTGGAGTAAGTATTAAAGTGGCAACTAAGGACGTGCATGCAGGAAACTCCAGAGATGGAAAGAGCGAATCCTGTAGAGAAGGGCAGCCTAATCCTGTAAGTCTGACTCTTCCAAGAACTGTAACAGTGCATATCTGATTAGATGGCAAACAAAGAAAGATCTGTTCCCAGTAGACTGTTGGAAGGAAAAAAAAGAAAAAGAAAAATATTTGATACCTTTAGTGATATATATAAAGCAAAAGAGTATTTCGGTAACAATCTTGTTTTCCCAGTTTTCTTAAATGCGACAGTGAGTCGGAATAAACCTTACAACTTATAAAGTGCATAGATTTCCAAGCTCCTTCTCGCTTGATTAAGCTGACGAGCTATTGAATATACTACACACTCTTTTTCTTTATTTTTCCATATTAAAGTGATTCGCCACATTTGCCTAGACTCCTTTCTAAACGGATACAAACAGATGCAGAAATTCGCAAAAACGAATTGTGCTTCTTACCTACGCCCCGTAATTGTCGCCTTGGTTGATATTTAAGTGTTTCTCAACCGAATAAATACTGATAAGAAAAAAATTCTCCGTGTGATAAAACTTCCCACTTGTTTACATTATCGGCGTTATATATGGATAGGATTAAAGTTATAAAGCGGCTCCTTTTTTTATATACAACGAGAAATATTATTCTGTAGTACAGAATTTACATTATCGGCGTTATATATGGATAGGATTAAAGTTATAAAGCGGCTCCTTTTTTTTATATACAACGAGAAATATTATAAGGGGATAAAAGAAGCCACCGAAACACTTGACTTCATTTAATACTCCAAAGTCCCGCTCTTCCAAATTGATCTTTCGTTTACCAAATCCCATAAAAATCATTTTTCGGTAAATAATTTTCCCCGAAAATAATATCGCCGGATGCCATGAATTATTAAAATCTGAAGAGACGAACTGTTGGTCAAACTTGGTGATGTGCCGAATCCCATTAAAGATTCGCCAACACTGATGTTAATTTGACTATTTCGTTTCCCGTAGGATGATAACCAACTTCCAAAATACCTTCTCAAGTTAAATAAATCCCATTAAACAATTTACCTTTTAAAACAAGAGGCTCGGAAACGTTATATATATTTTTCTTCGTGCTAATTAATTAGTAATAAAATGGAATATTAAAACGGTTTAAATTTTAGTTTTCCACTTACTTACCCTTTGCTCCTACAGCTTCAGACGAAGAGTAACCCAATTTGATGAGGGCCGTTCGAACTAAGTCCGAAAACACGGCGGTTCCTGGCACGATGGCGTAGCTGTCCAACTCCACTGGTTCTCCCCCCTGACTGCAACTCTGGATTTGTTCAACCACGCAATGGATGGGAATGCTTTTACCTGCAAGGGAAACAGGAAAAAAAAAAACACACATACTAAAGTTACACCGTTTAAGAACCCTATCCGAAAGAAAAAAGTTGACAGACAAACATACAAAGGGCTCCTTAATTCCCCACGCCATTTTTGAGACGTAATCTTTGGCTAAGTCGTTCTACTTGTGGTCAAACTAAGTCCAAACAGCGCAAATAAGGGTATTAACAAAAGTGGGCATTAGATATTTCCTTTTAATCTTCGGATGTACGATCACGTAAAGCAGAATTAATTGTAACAAGTCACGGATGTTTCGTTAATTGAGAACGAGCCTGGGGCAGCCGGATACCTGTCACGTTTTTTTTTTTTTTTGTAGATTTTTCCGAATTTTTCGTGTATATACGTATCCAATCTATATTTATATGTATATAAGTTATTAGACTATAAATAGCGTTGGAAAACCGTATGTATTATACTTCCGCTCATTAACTAGATCCGTTCAATCGAGACCAAGCGATGCCTTCAAGGCTGTATTAGTGAAGAATGTTGTAGATGAGAAACATCAAGGTTGACTACTATACTAATTACTAGACAACTGGCAGCTAATTCCTTCAGGCCAAACTGCATCTTATACTCAGGGGTCTTTACAGTGTCCCATCGTAAACATATTATTACTACCGGGGAATCAGTCATAAATACCAGTTGACTTTTTATGATACGGTGACATCTCATCCACAGAGTAATCTACAGAGAGAGATAACGATTCCTCGCTTTCTAGACAATGAAGAAAGGATTCTTCATTAGCAGATTGTTTTATAAAGAAAAAATAATTCGGTTCGAATTCGCGTCGTAATTTATTCATTTTTGTATACAACGGGAGCGAGAAAAATTAAGACGACGACTGAAAAACTCTCTCAGACGTGCCACTTTCTTTCCTTCAGGTGTAAACAAGGACTTTAGCAGATTTTTTCTTCTTCTTCTTTTCTGTTTCTCTTCCGTTCTTCTAAAAGTTGTTTCGTTTGCGATAAAGATCCCTTAATTAATTCCGATCGTCATTTGTGTGCTATATCTCCACCGAGTTTTTCTTCCTCCAATCAAATGTTGTGCATAACAACAAAACATGGCGAGTGAAATCGTCCGTTCATAAGTGAAATGCATTATTGATTACAACTCGAGTTAGGAGGAAGAAGAAGAAAAAAAAAATAGTCGCGTGTCAACTACCAGTATAAAACACTACAAAAATAAAGAGTAGAAGAAGAAGAAGGAAAAAAAAAATACTGAAAAGACGGTTTTGTAAAAATATGATTTCGTTGCTGGTGTCGGAATTCCTCTGGGACTAGCGAAGACAATACGCCAGAGACGTGTTCTGGGACAGGCAACACTCGCTCTGTCAGTGATGGAACGGTTAATATAGTTTGATCAAACTTTCTGAAAAATGTAATTAGTCATAATGGACGCGAGAACTAATTCCCCTTTTTAAAAGATGATCGCATACTTAATTAGAGGACAAAAATGGCGGCCGGATCGGGAGATGGGGGACCGGATTTGCACCGACCTAATTAAGACCTATAAGGCCTTTTCGATGGTGGTTGTAACAAGCCTAGAGCGGTACCCCAAAGTTCCTGGGCCCCACGCGTATGCCCACGATGATGCCCCGAACCGACGAGGATTTGTTTGATATCAGTCGACATCTTTTCTGTTTCGGAAAGTGAGATGATGTCTTAGTAAAACCGTGTCAAGTGAAACGGGTCAAGTCTAAAGAATGGTCGCCTGGGGGATTCTGGCATAACAACTTGCGTAATAAATTCTAGTTTCAAGTGGGGCGGATGACTTATATTTTTTTTCTTTTTTTCTTTTAATTCTTTGAATTTAAATGGGGAAAATGGCAGATGAATAAGGATTAATTCGACGAAAAATCCTTTACGACAGAAACCAGAAAGGAAAACCGTCTAAAACTCGATTGGGGTGATAAAAAAGTAAGTTAGAAGTTTCCTTTACGACCTTGAATCGGGAGTTAATCACTCGATTTTTTGGTAGTCTAAGCCCGTTAAAAACCCTCCTCTCCTAGAACATTCTGGGCATACAGCAGAAAAAAAAGCGGGGAATTTCCTGAGAGAGAGTAAATAAAAATAAGGAAACATAACCTTATTAAAAACAATTTTTTGGTACCATTCCAAGTGGAGAAGAACGAAGAAAACCGCGAAAAATTTTCGGAGTAAAAAGGAAGAGGGATAAAAAAATATCCACCGGCTCGACCCGGCATTAACCACAAAATCACAAAAGTCAATCCTTTAGCGGGTTTTAAGGGCGATGACGATGATTTTCAAGTCGACAAATGCGAACATCCCGATCGAACAATAAAAAGAACAAATCATGCAAAGTGGGAGGGAGTGGATCAAAATTTGCCTAACGCCAGCGTTTAGCGAGCGCATCTATCTATGGCCGCGTAATACCACTGCCAATCACTCCGGGACAAAGGTTGCTAACCTGCAGTGGTGAAAACCTTTTTTTAATGACGCGCACCAGCCAGCTAATTCCCTTTTCGTTTGGCCACTGACAAGCCCGGGGATCCCCGACAACTCCAAGCGAATAGACGACAGACAGTGAGAACAGAGGAAAAATAAAAAAGAAAAAAAAAAAAAGTGAGCCAAGCCGGGCAGGAAGTCAATATCCTCCCCCCGGCCTAATCCCGGTCGCTGAGAGGGCGCTTTCACCAACTCTAAGTTTCAGTTATTCACAGACGAGCGGCGTGTCTGCTCCGGTTTTATGTTCGCTAACGATTATCACATGAATGCCCTCGAATTATATGTTGTGGTTTAAGTGACTCCGTCAATAATAGGCCCGGGTCCAAACCGAACGGGATTTGTCGCAAATTCTTAGCCCCTTCTACGCATGCTCCTCTTATCCTCCGGTCGGTCGGGTAGCTAAATCTGATTTTTCGGCCTCTTAACGGGGATCAGTTTGATTGAAAACCTTCGGAATAAATTGAGAAAAATATATTTTAGAAATTTTTCCGATGGTAGCATGACGGGAGGGAAAGATGGCTTCCCAGAGAGCATTAAAAATACGGCTTACTAAAATTGATAGGAGGAGGAGGCAACGATCTACATTTTGCTACAGCCATGCAACCGGCAAGTAATATCATCTACCATTTTGCAGCTGTGCTACAATGGTCACAAAGAAATACTACTAATGCATTGCACGTTTTTTACTTCTGCAATAAAAGAATGAGCGCTAAATGCGTATTTTATGCACGCAGTAAAAAAACGCCAATGAGAAAATTACAGTTTTGTTGCTGTAATAGAACGATGAGCCAGATTTTTTTGCTGCAGTAATAGAACGATGAGCGAGAAATATACGCTGCAGCAGAAGAGCCGAAAAAAATATATATATATCGATGCTGCAATGGAAGCACTAGGAAAAAAATGTATACCTTCTTGATACCATAATAGAAGGATGAGCGAAAAAATATACTTTTTCACGCTACGGTAGAATAACGAGAGGAAAATACGTTTTTACTGTTGCAATACAAGTATCGGCAAAAATATATATACACGGATTTTGTTGCTGTAATAGTAACAGCGTGAAGGAGAAATATACTTCTTATTACTAGAATAGAATAAGAAGAGAAAAATACGTTTGGCTGATGCGATAGAAAAATGAGCAAAAAAATACGGTGTGCATTTTGTGCTTGCAGTAGAAGGGTGAGGAATAAATTCGCTTTTTTTGAGGTAGCAGTATGTATAATGTACACATTTCGGTGTGGCAACAGAAGAACGAGAGCTGAATATATATATTTGCTATTGTAGAAGTATACATTTTAGCCGGTTGATTAAAAGAAAAGGAAAAAAAAGAGGAAAAGGAGAACAATTAGGCGATGGTGATGTAAAAGAAACGCTTAATTCCGAAAAGCTGAGATTGGAACGTGCTAGACCAGACATACACGACTAATGGGCATGATAATTATGTGTGATCACACGCAGTTTCTATGGTAAAGCGAGGCTAATGGAACATCGGGACTAAGCGTGGAGCGGCATGTCGAGCGGGGATTAGATTGACCCGGGGCTGGCAAACAGAGAGACAGACAAGCACGCATCTCTTGGCTGTTCCGCTGTTGGACTGGATCAGCCTAATCTCCCTTCGGCTGGATGGTATCCGTCAGCCACGGAATGGCACTAGCTAGGACCAGGGCGGAGGAAAGAGCGACTGTAAAAAGTATTGTCTGACAAGATGTAGAATAAAACAAGTTTATTATCTGGTAGGAGTAGCTGGTGTCCCCCCAGGGCGGCAGGTAAAGACAGTCAGCGCCCGCCAGTGCTGGCCTTCTTACCTAATCCCTCGGAAATGAAATCCGTGGCCACTAGTAATTGCATTTGGGGCCAGTTAATCCTAGTGGATCGAGAGAGACAGGCCGATCTGGGTGGCTGATGTGAAACCATTGGAAAATGATGACTCGGGATTAAAATTTGACAAGAAGACCGGCTAAGAAGGCTGTCTTTGGAAACGACGTCTTGTTCGCCGTACGGTGATAGGAAGTGACATGGAGTGATTACTGAGCGGAAGGGAAATGGGGAAGACGTTTTTCTACCGTCTGACGTCCCCCCAAAAACACCAGCTGATGACGGAGACAAATTAATAAAGTACCAAGGCAGGTTGTTAAGTCATTTGCATCTCTGCCACTGGAGTGTAATCCTATTATCTCGTCTCCCGAACCATCAGGTAGAGAAACCTCTTCTCTCACCTGTCAACATTGAAGACGCTACTAACAAATTGACCAAAACTTTGGACAAAAATTCCGACGCATAAAAAAAAGAGACACTCCACTGACAAACGGAATGGATGCAGATTAAGACACGTTTTATTTACTGTAAACAGCCCCTTCCATCATCTCCAGATAAATTATTATTAAAGGTGCAAATAAACCCTTTTATTTACGAGATTTCCCACCTCCTGGCAGGGACGACAACCGACTGCCATTGATGATTACACTCGATTATAGATGTCACACCGGAATTGCCGCTCCAAAGGAATCGAGTCCAAGATTGCCAACCTACGAATCGAATTAGAACCCGGCCTTTGTTTCCTCTCAATTGACATTTTACGACTCTTGTCCTTCCATCCCTCCCGACCACTTTTCTTTTTTTTTTTTACTCTCTCTCAGCGCGTGTATGGTATTTTGTACTCCTTTTAATTAGGAAAATAATTTTCGGAAACTAATGGGGTCAGTCCACCCTAATTATTTAATCCGCTACATCCTCCAAAAGAAGAAAGAGAAGAAAAACACCCGGGATAATAATAATAATCCTCGCGATATAAAATATTCTCAGATTCTGTAAGAGAGACAAAGAGCGTGTCCTAGCAAAAACTTGCTTTTGGTATATCCAATTAAGTCGGACACAATGCAGTTTGTGCCATGTTTGTGTGCGTTGCAATTATGCTCAGATAATTTCTCGCTCGCTTATTTTATAACAAAATAATAGCTCGATTTTATAATAATTAAATCTAGGTGAGGTCGTCATACTCTTCAGACACTATATATATATATCTACAAATCATTCGTTGGGCGTATTTTTTCCCCACTTCTACACGGATTTACCTATTTATCGACGACTATTTAGACAGACAATCGTCCAAATTACGAGCAGATACGCCGTTAATTAAAAAGTCCCCAATTTAAAATGGGGGACTTTTAAATCAACGGCGTTTCTCTAAATAACGTTTTTATGGTTGCTAATAATAAAATGCTGCATAAAAGAAGATTTCTCTTCATCGTCTTTGGTTTTTTCTTTTTTTCTCTTCCTCCTACTCCTCCCATTCCTTTACTGATCCACAGTAAAGTTCGTCTTGTCTGCAGCTTAGACAATCTTGTCAACTTTAAAGCTTCGAAAACTTGATCCCGTCTATTTTCCGAGAAAGTGGATCAGAACATACCTTATATCGCCATTTCCAATTTAACATATACTTCTACGGTCAATCTATTCTTGGCATTATCTTCTCTTTACTTTGTCTTGGCATAACTACACTCCAACCGATGCCAAAGCCGATTCTAAGAAAGTGGTATTTCTTTCCCCTTTCTTCTCTAATCTCGAATTGTCTGGAGTGATGCATCTAAGTCTGTTTTTGTATCTATACCGATAAGACATTCTCCATCTTATTCTAATATCTTAATCTTGCCGATATTTTCTTACATATAAATAGTAAATATCTAAAAAAAAAAAATAGTTTTTGATCGAAAAAAACCAGTTTTATCGATGTAAACAGAATTAGCATCAATTGTTTTAGTATTATCTCGAGTTAAAATAAAATTAAGCGTGTTTTTTTTTTGGAGGGGGGCGAGCATTCGAATGCTTAGATAGTGTGGAAAATATCAGAACGACTTATCTCATCGCGTGAAAATTCTGAATTAGTGTCAGCAGCACTTTTAAAGTCTAATGTTTCTCACCTACATACTGGAGAAAACTATAAAATAAAATTAGTGTTCGCATTTTTTTTTTTTGACGAGCACTCGGAGGTTCTAGTCCGAAAGATTCGAAAACAGAATTAGTGTCCGCCATTTCGACTGACTATTTCTTGCAGTTAACAGTTAAAAGAGAGAGGATAGAGAGGGAAAAAAAGGACAAACTAGTTCTGTTGTCCGCCATTTCGACTGACTATTTCTTGCAGTTAACAGTTAAAAGAGAGAGGATAGAGAAGAAAAAAAAAGGACAAACTAGTTCTGCTTTTTAAAAAAAGAGGTCGTTTTTTTATTTATTTGTTAACTCGTAATTACAGGTCCGTTCTTTGTTACGAATGGCGCAATCCGCGGGGAATTGTTAATTTATATCATCATCAATTATGGTGTTTGCACCAATAGAGCTAAAGATTAAAAATTTCCAGTATTTTCTCTCACTCTCTCTCTTCTCTTTTTTTTTTTTTCTTCTTCTTCTACCTCTCTCCTTTTCCCATTCCGATAGTCCAAAGCGGATTTCTTACGCAACTTAATCTTAATACAGAGTTTTTGAAAAGGCGGAAAGCTTTAATAAAATTCAGATTTTTGATCACTTTTAAATAAAAATCTAGTGACAAACAAGTTGTTAAGAGATGCAGAGGAAAAATTTTAAAGAAAAAAAGAGTTTTTATTCGAATTAAAAATCGTAACGATAGTTTTAAAGTGGACAAAAAAAAAGAAAATGGCGAAATTCTCCTTCTTCTTCCAGTCGATGCAGAAAAATTAGCGTGTTTGCAGCTCGACATTAAAAAAAAAATTGTAAAATAAATAATAAACTTTTAAATTTTAACGGTATTATTTATCGAACCGTATAAGAAAAATTCTATAATCAGTTTATAAAGAAATGAATAATTTCGAAATACAATATTGAAGATTTTTCTTTTTCTTTCTTGCTGGCACCAACGTACAGTGTTGGAGCGATGAAAAGGGTCTTTACCGTTGGAGAAAATTCCCAAGTTGAAAATAAATTCGATTGTTGATAAATCAGTACTATTTTCCAGCCGTACAACAAGCTACATTCCCGATTTTTGAAGGGGCATTTTGATTAAACTCAAAGGCCTGGGTTAAACAGGCGTTACTCCGAGTAGAAGAAAGCGAATTTAAAAAATAAAAATAAATAAACGCGGTTCCAACTTTAAAATATATATATATTTTACTGACGCGAAAAAAAAAAAAAAAAAAAAAACGTGTTTGGACTCGCCCAGACTCGTCCGATAAGTTTAATCTGCAGAAATTAACAAGTTTAATGCGGTTGAAATTTACAGATTTGGAGAGAGTTTCGCGTGCAATTTTTGGGTATAGCCAATTCCAAAAATGTTAAATCCCGAAATTTGGAAAAAAAAAGGAAACATCAGACTGGCTCCAGAGAATAAACTCATTTTATAAAACTTACTTAGCGACGAGAGAACGTTTAGAAATCCGCGCTCTCCGTACTTCTATATATTAGGAGGTATTTTTGATGGGCTATAAGGTGGCATTATCGGATTTCTAGTTAGTGAACGTTCACGGTCCTAAAGTTTGATAGATAACCAGCAATTGGTTTCTTCGGATAAAACTCTGCCCGCGGACGATTTTTAACGATGCGGAGCGCGCTGGAAAATATGGTTTTAAAGGTGTTAAAGGTGTGGAAGAACGCGATCTGGATTTCAAATCTACGTTCGAGATTATCTCTTTTCCACAGGTCTTGTACGTTGACCCCAAAGCAAAAGATTTTTAATTAGCGGCAGGCCTTTGAACATTATCCATCCAGACATCAGATACTCCGCTGTTTCATTTTCTATCACCAATGTTTAATAGTAATTTCTTATGACGAAAAAAAAAATAAAAGAAAATATAATTCCTCTATTTTAGAATACAATAATATGAGAATAAAGCTCGCTTAATTAATGATATTTACGAATTATAAAAAGGAGAGAAATCAGGAGGAAAAAAGAAAAAAAAAACAATGGTTTCTCTTAGAAATCAGGAAGATTAAACGAGTCTAATTTTAGTATAAACCACACAGATTCCGGTTTTTTCCTTCCTTTCTGAAAGTATGGAACAAAATGGGTTATTTTGACGAGTTTTCATACCGATGGACGCAAGAAAAGAGCAATATTTTAATGAGATTAAGCGCCTAAAGAACACCGATGAAGATCAAAGAAACGGAGAAAAAATGGTTTTTAAAGCTACAAAACATCTAATAAAAGAACGAACAGCGAGTAGTTTTGATATCATGTCTTCGGAAACGATTGGGTTCTTCCCGCCGGTCTAAAAATCGCTAGCAAATAAACAGAATTTGATAAGGCACTCACTCTCCGTTATATAAAGTTTTATAGGAAAGAGCGCGGCCTGACGATTTATCGAATTTTAAGATGGTGGGACTTATCCGCTAAGTAGTGTCCTAAAAGAGATAAAGCCGAGATTCCCCCCGTTTTTGGCCACGATTAAAATCCGAAAATAGTTTCCAATCAACAGAAAGGGGGCTTGTTTCTTAACTAAAATCGGCTGTTTCGTGGTCTGGATTTAAAAGAAAATTCCTTTTTTTTTATTTCCTCTATTTTTGCTCAAAAAATACCTAGAGTTTCTATTTATTTTCGCAAGAAAAGTATGCCACTTTTTCCAATTTATATATATATTATAAAACGCGCAAAACTTTCGTATTTTACGTCTGACGTAATCGACATACGAAACGTCGAAATCAGAAAACGTAAAACTAATCTTTTTACGTCGGTAATAGATAGAATTTTCGTATTTTACGTTCTGACGAAACCGACACACGTAACGACGAAATCAGAAAACGTAAAACTAATCAATTTACGTCGGTAATAGACAGAATTTTCGTAAATTTCATGACGGAAAATCCGTTTAAAACTTGTTTTAACTTTTCTTAATTCCGTTCGAGTTGGAATCGGACGTAACGATCTTTTGTATATCGCATTCACGATAATTTTGCTTCGACCATCCCAACCAAAGAATTCGACGTTTGACAAATATATATCCTTCCATTAAGACCTAATCTTATAGAAATCAAAACTGCCAAAGTTTGATGTTCTTCTAGTCGAAACTAGGTTATGATTTTTCGAAAATTGAATGAGTTCCGCCGATATATATTTTTTTTCCTTTTTTACAGATTCAGAATCGTTCCGAACAATTCTAAAGAATTAATGAAACCTAGTTTCTCTATAAATTTGTTTTATGGGGATTTGATTCTCTCCCCGGGCAGATAGCACCGGGTGGGGTTGAATCGTTGCCACTAGCGAGTTGCTAATTATATATTAATGCCCCAAAACTCCTCTTAACTGGACACGCGTGCGCCTTTCGCCTTTTACGACGTTGGTAGCTTAGGTGCTGACACTAGAGAAAATATGTTTCCAAGTTGTCCACGGGCTAAACTCTTGTTAAAACGGAGGAAAGGTAAAAATTTAAGATCATTAACAACCTTCCGAGAACGGAGAGAGAGAGAGAGAGTAAAGACGAAATCACCCGTGTCCTGGGGGATACTAAATCCCAGTAAGAAAATCAGGATAATACGAAGAGACGAGAAAAATAGGTGCAAAATTCGTAGCTAAACAATAAAAAAAAAAGATCTTTATGGCAGATACAAAAGGCACGTATTAATATATCTCAACAAAAATTCTTAATTTATATTTTCTCGGAAGTTATGAGCTAAAGTCAAAGATCGTTTCGGAGGTAACATCGCACCTTCGGATACGTTTCGCTCCGAATTAATTAGTTAAAATGAAAATAACCTGACGAATACGAATTAATAAACGGAACATTATTATTATTATTATTACTAGAAACTGAAGAATATATATTATTAAAAGAGTAGAAGAGATTTTTTTTTCCTCTGGCATGATGTTCTCTTGTACGGAACTAATCTGACGAGTTCTATAAAGGAGAGGATTAATAATTTATCGAGATTAAGAATACGAGCGGATCGATGAAATATGAGAAAGCCTAAAAGTATGTTAGACTTAAATGAAAGCAGTGGATCAAGAAAGGAATCCGAGTAATTTGGAGAAAGGTTTCTGTCAAGAAAAGCACTAATTCCATTATTGTATTCTTGTTCGGGTGTAACGATTTTAATAAGGCATTTTTAAGGAGCGGAGTAGAGTAAGAAATAACACGCTCGATTCTTCGTCGCGAAAATTACTCATTTTGCCAGATTAATCATCGACTTAAGGAGCAGAAAAACGCGAATTAAATACAGATATATCCCGTGGAGATCGGGGAATAACGAAAGGGTTAATAAAAGATGGTTGTACGACGACAACCGAAAGAAAAGATGGTATTATTGGTTTAATTGAGGTTGGCCATCGGCCTTTGGTAAAGAAATATTCTGGTGGGACTTTTCTACTAACCGTGGCAAACTATCCCGTTTCCAAGTTTCCTCCGATAACTGGAAAGGGGCTAAATGATTGGTGAGAAAGGATTGAGCCAAAATATACCCACGAAAAAGAGATTTTAATTAATGTTTTTATCCCTACCGAATCGATAAGGTTCCTAAGCACGTCTTCGCCTCCATACTTGCGTATATATAAAACTATTAGCTTAACCTATTTACGTGCTAAGTTGATTCGTGTCTCCTTACGACATTTTTCGTTAAACATGTCGTAATTCGTGCATTTTATAAAAAGGAGATCTTATCTGCGAAATTTCTGAATGACTACTGATAAGAATTACCGGCAATTGCCTATCTTGTAAATAAAACATGTACTTTTTAGTCGGGTGGAGAAATCTTTTTTTAAGTGCTTTGAATGCGACTGTTTTTCGCACGCCGGAGATCCACAGAGATGACCTCATACGAGACAAATTAACGAATAAAGATGAATAAAAACAAAGTATTTCGCTCTCTACCAGAAAAAGGAAGTGACGAAAGCTCTCATATGCAGTTTATTGGCGCTACAAAAAAAAAGAAAAAAAAATCTGCGAATACTTTTCGCGCGGTCCCTCATCGATAATTTACACTTTCGAAGGCCCGAAACGTTAAAAATGTCCGAAATACGAATCGGAATTTATAAATAGAAGATCAAACATGCGATATTCTTAAATAGAACAGTTTATCTAGCGAGTGACGATTATAAAGACATTTATAGGACTTTGAGTTTTTTAATCCGCGCCGTAATCTCCCGAATATCGTTACCGCCGTTAAGGGGCTAAAATTTTAATGTGGATAAGCAATTAATAATAAATTAACTAGCGTAATGGGGTTGGGCTTAGCCAGACGAGTTTAACAATGCCATTTTTATAAGCGTGTTACACGCATTGACAGTGCGGATGAATTCGACAATCCTCACTTCAGACGACTGTTTACATTATTCTGCCAAGTGAGGACTTGGCTCCTAACCTTAGAAAACCCGTTGAGTCTCTCCAGAATAGAGTTCTCTACCGTTTAAGATCTTTATTTATTAATTCGAAGAGAAAAATAACCGGAAAATATATATATAAAATAATCGATTTAATCATAAATTGAGTTATCAAGCAATAAAAACTTGAAGAGGAAAGATATCAAAAAGTAAAAATAAATTAGTATCAGCAACGAAAGAAAGAAGAAGAAGAAAAAAAAGATTTTAACTTCTGATAGAGGTTGCAAACTCTAATTCCTGGAAGAGAACTGTATAGATTCCCAATTCAAAGATTCTGTTGACAGAAGATAGGAATTTACTGTTGTCCAGTGAAGAGAGAAATTGGCATCAGCCGTATAAAAAGCTATTTCTTGACCCGTAAAGAAACGTTAATTCTAAATTAATTTTTTAAAATATATCGGTTGTTTGGCGTAGTAGCGCTTATTAACCGTTAAATAAGCGTTTTAAAATCATATCAACGTCCATAAAACCACCGAAAACAAGAAAACCGGGAGCAGTAACACCCCGTTAGCAGTCGAAACTGGAATGACCTATAATCGCTACTGTTCGAGTCTCAATCGTAAACAGACAATTCTACTTCATTCAATGGTTACTGAAAGGTTGACCAACTTTAAGTAAGCCAACAACGTCAACCGGGAGTTGCGACAACATATTTTAAAATGCAGTTTTTTGCCGTCCAGTTTATCAACAACTGGGTGGTTTTTTTTACCCTTATCAATCCATGCAGTAATGGCAACTTACACGGGCCTAGAAGTTGTGAAAAATCCTTGTGAATCGTAGGAAGAAGTAAGACATCGAATACACGCGAGTGTTTTTCACCAATCAATAACAATTCCCGAATCTAAACTACGCATTCCGACTCTATTCAGGTCGTTTAACTTGTCAACAGATAAAAATTAGGATGCAAGTTCTGAGCCGAGCAAGCAAAACTAGAAAGTGTGACATATCAAAGCTCATTATTGTTATTGTGTAGAGATAACCGAGCGTCACCGACATTCGTCAGATTCTTTAGGCTATCGAGTTGACAGGAGGTTAAAGATCAATCTCAAAACCCAAATTGGTAGTTAACTAAGCGTTAGTGACTGAAATTCAGCAGTTGAAGGAGTAACGGAATATACATCATCAACAGATCATTGATATTTAAATTATTAATTTGGATAAGTGAGTGGATCATCACAACTTCCCGTTTCAAAGCACACACGTATGAAGATTATCAAACATCAAATGCCCTCAGTATCAACCGTTTTAGTATGAATAGAAACTAGTTCTACTCACCCATGGATGATAGTAAACAAGGACTGAAGAAGCATCAATTTTTCTTAGTCCTATAGAAGAATAATGCCTTAAAAAAGGCTCTAGATCGTTCTAAATGTTAACATGATCAGTGGCAACAGCTTAAATTTCTAAAAACTATGATGTGACAAGTGAAAATAATGCATTTTCCCAGTTGAAATTTTACTCTACTTGCTATAAAGATTGCACGATTATCAGAGCTTCTAGTGGATACGGTAGTGAAGAAATGTCTTGATTATTGCATGGTGTCCTGCAGGATTCATTACTAAGTAATATAGACAGATTAGTAGCAGTAGCGACAGATTTGGCTTCAGATTGTTATTGGGATAAAATCCAGACTATACCTCTCTCCTCCAGTTCTCCCAGTTTGGAGACGTTGAATCGTTTATTAATTAAATCCTAGCTCTTATAAAACATGTACTAACTACACATCCGTGCGATTTATAAATTTTATTTCTGTCGTGCCTTTTGTAAGCACAATATTCGAAACCAACTGTTTAAATATATAAAACAGTTTGATGCTACAGCACTACTTTATAAAAAGGATTGATGGAAACCGAAAATTTCCAAGAAGGGACTAGAAAATCCTAAGATTTTATAGCAATACGAGGATAAAAATCAAAATTTCTGCCTCTCGAAAACATGGTCAAAATGCCTTCTTAATGTCACTTAAAATTTTAGGATAATTACCCATTAATAACCAGTTTATAGGATAGTTTATATTCAATGACATGAATGAAAACTCTTGCTGAACAGCTAGATTTTTGAGTAAGTCATGCCAATGAATATATTAACACGATCTTGTTCAAGATTATAACTAGTTAAAACATCTATCGTTCAACATCTAATGACAATTAATAATGGAATATAAATCTTGCAGATTATGCAGTTCAACTGAATAAACCAATAAAACAAACTATATAACTTAAAAACACTCGTTTCATATATCAACTAGATTTTTCGAAAAGTCTGTCATTTAATATATTAGCAAGATTAACTAGTTATAATCTTCGACAAGATTATAAACTAGTTAATCGTTCTATGGATTATTCAATTAAGTTATATTCTTCAGCAAGTGATCTAGTTAATCCTGCTATGGATCTTTTTGTTTGTTATAATCTTCAGCAAGTTTATGATCTAATTAATCATGCTATGAATATTTTTGCTAGTGATAATCAAAAAGATTATGATCTAGTTAATTGTGTTATGGATTTTTTTTTATTGGTTATAATGTTCAAGAAGATTATGGTCTAGTGAATCCTACTATAAATTTTTTAGTTATAATCTAAGTAACAAGACCGTAAACTTTCTGAAGATTATAACTAACAAAAAGATTCATAGTGGCATTGACTAGATCATGATCTTGCTGGAGATTATAACTAGCGGAAAGACCCATACTAAGATTAACTAGATCATAATCTTGCTGAAGATTATAACCAACAAAAAGATCCATAGCTCGATTAACTAGATCATAATCTTGTTGATTGTAACTAGCAAAAAGATTCATAGTAGAATTCATAGATAGCAAGAATAACCAACAAAAAGATCCATAGCTCGA
The DNA here is from genome assembly GCA_000484575.1 of Olivierus martensii. Lineage (NCBI taxonomy): Eukaryota > Metazoa > Arthropoda > Arachnida > Scorpiones > Buthidae > Olivierus > Olivierus martensii. The sequence continues at coordinate 24,958 of AYEL01083598.1, read as the reverse complement.
TTAACTAGATCATAATCTTGTTGATTGTAACTTGCAAAAAAATCCATAGTAGGATTCATAGATAGCAAGGTTATGATCTAATCAATCCTACTATCAATCTTTTTGTTAGTTATAATCTTCAGAAAGATTATGATCTAGTTAATAGTGCTATAAGTCCTATTGCTAGTTACAATCAACAAGATTAGGATCGAGTTAATCGAGCTATGGGTCTTTTTGCTGGTTATAATCTTCAGCAACATTATGATCTAGTCAATCTTATAATGAATCTTTTTGTTAGTTACAATCAACAAGATTATGATCTAGTTGCTTTATAGCTATGGATCTTTTTGCAGGTTATATTCTCCAACAAGATTATGATCTAGTTAATCGAGCTATGGATCTTTATGCTAGTTACAATCAACAAAATTATGATCTAGTTAATGATGTTATGGATCTATTTGGTAGTTATAATAATTAGCAAGATTATAACTACTAAAAATATCAATTTTTCAGTGCCTATGCGATACAAACCTTAAAAATTCGGCGACATAATTGAATAAACCAATAAACAAACCTTACAAATGAAAAAAACAATTTTTTTTTCGGTTTATCTGCCAGATAAAACATATAACTGTCTAATTAAATATATAAATGCTGATTATGTTTAATTATTTAAAGCGTATTTACTTCTCAAACAGCAGTGAACAGGTTTTAAAAAATATTATATTTTTTAAACGAAGAAGTTCCGAAGAAACATCGGAAATTCCAACTCCGTCTGAGCAATAACTGTTACAATTAATTTTGGAAACTTGCAAATGGCAAATTATTGATAATGCGAGAAACAATATCAACACATTAACGCAATTGATGGCATAATATCTAAATCGTTAAAATTCGGATTGGTAACGATAGACTTAATCGAGATCAATCTGTCGTCGGAATTCTGCGGATTCGTCTGTTGAAACGACACGATTTTCTATTTTTTTTTAACAACGCGATTTTTGCTTATAATCAACGTTAACGAAACAGACTTACGAAATATTCAAAAATTGCGATTTTCTCGCGCGTTTCGAGGAGGGAAAATTTGCGATTTTTTATCGCATTTTTGTGGTGGCGAGAGAAGACAAATTTATACACGTTATAGAAGTATTCGGATGAACAATCGGAATCTATTTTTGTGTTCAAATAGAATATAGCATTATGTTAATTTTTCTAATATAAGGATTTTGGAATGTTTTAATCTTCATAAACTAATAAAAGAACCTGCAAGACGAAACTACAAAAACATCCTCTTCGGCGCGTTAAACGAATAAGGAAAAAAAAAATTACAAATTAAAGAAAGGAAAAAAAAAAAAAATCAAACCAAATACCACTTCTGTTCTAATTCATACAAAAGAATCGGGGAAATAAGAATTAAAACATTGTCCAGATGCTAAATTTAACATTAACTAAACACGTAAGCTTAATTAAAACGAAGCCAGTTAACCAGTTGATCTTTCCTGTTTATGTTCAGCTAATAAAGTCTTCTTACTTAAGACCGAAATTAGCTTCAAATCTGATCAAAGATATTCTTTTATTGTTTCCAAACTTCTATAAAAATAAAAAGATCAGAATAAAAATAATAAAAAAAAGAACATTTCCTTTGTCAGTAGATTAAATAAGTGTTTTCGGTCGTTGTCTATCTCGCTCTGCGAGTAAAATCTTCGCCTATTCATCGCTAAAGAAGTTTTCTCGCGCGAGTTTTATTAAACTAGCAGATTTTCCCTCCTCCAAATGCGCGAGTAAAGTTAAACATAATTAAATCGGTTAATTATCATATTTTTAAAAAAAAGAGTGAGATTAACGCGTAAATTTTATAACATCCGCACCTTTCTGGACTATCTTTTTGTTGGTCCATAACTCATCTCTGACGACTAACGCCAGATCAACTGGACAAAAGAGTGAATTCGATAGGTCGTTTATGTCGAAACGACCGAAAAAGTCGGATCCGGTAACTCCTACCAGCAATAAAAAATAGCTCTTTATACTGCCGTGTTCAGAAGATGCTACCGAAACCGAATCTGTAGGCGATCCGAAAAGCAAATTTTATGCTAATTTTCGTTGTTCTCTGCTATTCTCGCCGATGTCTGGACAATTAAAATTACGAATCGTATAAATATTCTACAGGGGCATCCTCCAAAAGTTAAATTTTAAACTGCGGGAGAGATGCTTCGATCCGGTTTTAAAGAATTTACTCGTAACTGTGACCAGCAAAATAATAATTGAGTAAGTCCAGATGGCCAAGATTCGTATTATATAGGTTGTTATGCCGGTGTATGCCCTTGTCAATTGACTTCAGAAAATTCCATTAAAGATTTTCATAACCTATAAAAACAAGAATTAAGAGAGATATTTCTTTGTGATAAGTTTTTCTTCCACATCGTAACTGTTGAGCATTAATTTCTCTCTCTCTTTTTTTTTTTTAATTCGAATATTTAATAACTGACCTTGCAGACTAGTATAAGAAAAAAATCGTATTGGCACAACTAGGATAGGAAGGTAACGGTGTTAAGGATAAGAGAGCAGTAACAAGGATAAGGAAACAACATCCAGATTAGAGAGAGGCAATAGGATTCGTAAGGGAGAGAGATGCGAGAATAGGAAGAAAGAATAATTTAAAAGGAGCGAGAATGTAGAAAAAAAAAAAAAAAAGAAGAAGAATTACAAGAAAACAATAGTACGAATAGGGAAACAAGAGGAATCATAACGAACAGTAGAGGGATTTGAAAATAACAGGAATGATTAGGAAACAGTTAAAAGAGTGAGACAGCAAAAGGATTCATTGGAGAGAAGTAGAAAGATTAAGGAAACAATAAAAATCATGAGAGAATGGCAGAAAGAGTAAGAATGCAAGAAGGATCGCAGGATATAAATAACAACAACAGGGATGGTATGGGAATCATAAAGGAGTAATAAAAAAAAGAGGAAAGCCAGTGAGTCCATAGGACAATCGGCAGCACAAATGTAGAAGTAATAATGATTACAGGAAAAATATAAATTAATAAAGAGAATAAGAAAGAGAGTGGATTCATAGAAGAAGCAGTAGATGGTAGGATAGGAAGAAGAATCATAAGGTAATAGGCAAAACAAGAAGTAAGAGGAATTTAAAGAATTCTAAGAGTAGAAGTTCAATAGTAAGCGTATAAAAACGATAAGGAAAATATAGGGGCAGTCAAGATGCATAGGAGACGAGTAGAAATAAATGGTGTAACGAGTAAACTAGTGTAAGAGAAGCAATAAAAAGGATAGGTAAACAGCGAATAATTCGTACGGTCTGCTAGTGAGCCAGTAGAGCGTGTGAATTATTTCGTAGTGAATCATTAGAACTACTTGATTTAATTCTGCCACATAAACCCGTTTAAAATATTAAATAGGAAAAAAAAAAAAAATACGATTTTGATTTATGACTTATATAGACAGGTTGTTTCTTAGAGGAAATCGAAGCCACGTAACGTAGAAGAAACAACTATATTAAACCAATTAATTGGTTTAAGATCAGTGCCAAGCGAGTGTCCATTAGTTTTTAATGATTGGAAACTCGGTCAGATCATAAAAGGCGTTAGATGATGACACGTCTGTGCGGTCGGAAGGCATTCTTGTCCGACTCACTCACATCCTGTGGCTCTAGGAGGGGGCGATTTTTGGAGGAGAGGGGGAGGAAAAAACTAGCAGTTTCGATCGGAACCGTCGCTATTTATTCGCCATGGATCTCGGTCTTTACCATCCGTTAGGCCAAAGCGGAAACAACGGTCCATATCGGTAATCGGACGACAAAGGGGGACTGCTTCCCCATCGGTTGTCATGGCAACAGGTAATACGTAATCCGTCAAGTGGATGGTTGGTCACTCGACGACTTTTCCTCCAATTTTTTTTCCCCTTCGTTCGCTCGTTTTCTTTTTTTTTTCGTAGGTTTATCGAAGGTCTCGAATTTTTATCTGATCGGAAGTCTAGCATAATCAAGTAGAAGGACAGGTATTAAATTTGACCTTGTAATCGCGATTCTTAATGCATGCGATCTGTTTTCGAGCCAAGTTTGTTCTCTTTTTTTATAATGCGCATACATATCTACGAAAACATTCGTTTTGTCCGAGTTGCACCCGTTTAAAAAAAAAAAAAAAATAGAGAGAAAAATGTTAATTCGAAGGTGGAAATCGATTCCGTAATCGCTTACAACGTCTGTACCGACATTTATAAGGTGGATTCGGACTTAAAAACTAAACTGGTACAATACATTATACAATACATTACAAGCGGGGAGTGAAGAAGCGACGGCGAAAAAAGTCAATTAAAGTTACTAATCCAGCGATTTTTCCAGATGTGATAGACGTCGGGTTGACGGTTGGAAGAGAGAAAAGAAGGACTCAATCCTCCTTCCTATCCGATAGACGTGGGGAAAAACAAACTTCATTTTCCGGGATTTCCCATCCGCCCTGTCGCTCTGATAAGAGAGATCATGAAGTAGGAGTTAGGGAGTCTAATCCTGTAGCCAAGTGGACCTAATCCATGTCGTGTCACCTGTCAAAGGTGTCGTAACGGTGGGATTCACTAGCGGCTAGATAAACTGTGATAGAAAGTCTACCTTATCTTCTTGGCCGGGGAACACACTGTATCCAATCAGAAACAAATACAGTCTTCGTTTCTAGCGATATGACATTCGATTCCAATCCCGAAAGGTACTTTCTCTCTATATTTTATCTAGATTAATAAAGCGACGTTGACACAGTATATAATTCGACAAACTCCCGGTATTTCCTACACACCTTTAGAGAGGTATGGAGAATAAATTATGTTTTTAGATAATTAATTCTTCGTAAACGGTCCATTTTTAACGCTTAACAGGAGCCAGTTTTGTTTACCACGTTACATGATCATCAAAAAACTGGTCCGGGCATCAAGCCAGATAAGATTATTGCGACAATTCTTAACTGGAACCATTGGTCAACCGAAGGACGCGTAGCCTGCAGAATTATGCAAAACAATTAACGATTTTCGTAAGTAAACGCGGTTTTTTTCTCTCCTCGATATATCGCTGTAAAAACATGGAGGAAACAGGTGTTACAGATACCAAATATATATATTTTTTGTGGCGATAATTCCGCGTTACGAGTAAATTTCGATGTAACAGATTAAAAACGAGCTAACTAAAGCGCGTTCGGAGCACTTTGTATGGCTAAAACGGCGCTGGTTGGCATACGAGTTAGCGATGACAGGGAAGGGATGCTGTCATCCAGGATGGAGGGATAAGAGGAAAAAAAAAAAAAAAAAGATAAATTGAAGTTATAGTGAAATTCGATTTATCGGGAATTAGCCGTTTAAATAGCTTTTAAAGCTTAAGCTAGCGGATTTGATCAAATGGAGGCAGAAACTTTTAGCGACACACACAGAGAGAGAGAGGAGGAGAGAGAGACAAAGTGCTTGGCTTCAGCTCCATTTTAATTTTTACGACTGGTCGTCGCCAGAGAGATGGCAGATAAGACCATTCCCTTCTTATCAATCAGCATACGCTATTCCGAAATATTAAAAAATTGTTATTTATTTTCGTCGGGGGAAGGAAAAAAAAAATCGACGTATCGCACACATACGCGTTAAACAGCGCTAAATCGCGACAATTACTACCGAAAAACGATCGCGAATTTTAGTAATTGCGTTTTAACGTATTTCAAGCGAAGAATTAGCGTTGGGTATTATTATTATTATTATTTTTTTTTTTTTTTGAGGGAAGATAATTATCTCGTGTGTGGCGTGGTAGCGGATAAAGCTAAGCCGGACTAGAGTCGTGTCCCGCGATGACAATCAGGCGGAATCCTTCAATTATTTCGAACGAATTCCGTGAAAATTCGACTACAAAGCTAAAGAAAAAAAAAATATATATATAAAATAATGATATAAAATAAAGATTTGAGGCCGGATGGCATCATGCTAATTGGACACTGATAGCGAAGAATAGTTCAAAAATCCGATTCGCTCCGACCACCGAGATCTACACTCTTTCCCTACACGACGCTCTTCCGATCTATTTTGAGTAAGCATAATTTTGTAACTACTAATTTTGAAAACGCAGTTGATATTATAAACATTCATCTTCAAGATTCTTATAGAGTTTTTCAAAGAACTTTTGTCGCTTTTCTTTCTCTTTTATCAATTTTTGTTCTTCTTCAATTAAATTTTGAATTTTCATCTCGTGATACTTCTGACATATTTTCTTCATTTTAATATCATTTTTCTCTTGGCATCTCTTTTCTCTGATTTTCTTGCATAAAGCCTTTTCTTTTTCTCTCAGTTCTTCCAGTTTTTGTTGGCAGCAAGTTTTTTCTCTGATATTTTCACATTTGAGATTACAGTTATCCGAAGAATACTCCTTATCTAAACATGGAAGTTCATTTATCTTAAATCCTGAATTTTGTTCTGTGCATACTTCTAGATATGTTGAATTCTTTCTTTTATAATCAGAACTGAATGTATCTACGCACTTTGAAGCTTTGGTCCATTTGGATTCTTCTTCACAATTTTTCATGGCTTTATTTTTGCATTCTGATTCATTGCCATCGTTTTCATATAAGTTTGAACTGCACGACATATTTCGTAAACAACTTCGAAATTTTGATTAATTGCTATTTACGAATGATTAATTAATACAAATCCAGAGAGTTATATCATCATTCTTAAGAACAAAAATACAGAATTTTTATTATTAAATTAACTATTATAATTGTCCATTGTTATATTCCATTTTCTACTTACTGATTAATCGAATGTTTAAGCGTGTTTAATAATTTACATCAATTAAAATTTATAAGACAATTTGAGAAGTTAACGTTTTTATTTATTTAAAGATAACAGTATTTTTAAAATAAATAAGAACATTTTTTAATTTATAAAAGGTTTGTTTTTCAATTAAATACGAGGGGTGATCTAAAAGTAAGGTTACAAAGCCTGCAGTGAAACGTGTACATTTTATTTCATACAACCAATATAGCCAACTGATAGTACATATATTGGTTATTTTTCGACATAGTCTCCATATCGGTTTAGGCATTTGTCGCTTCGTGGGAGGAGTTTGAATATTCCCTCCTGGTAAAAATCCTTTCCTTGTGTGAAAGTCGTTTGGGGCGTCATCTTCCTTCAGGACAACGCGCGACTTCATACAGCCCAGAAGACCACCACGCTGTTGGAGCAGTTTCGCTGGAAGATCATCGAACACCCTCCCTACAACCCGGACTTCGCTCCAAGCGACTTTCACTTCTTTCCTCACTTGAAGGAGCACCTAGGAGACCGACGATTCTCTTCAGACAAGGAGGTGAAACACTTCGCGACAACGTGGCTGAACACGCAACGACAGGATTTTTACCATGAGGGAATACTCAAACTCATCCCACGAAGCGACAAGGGCCTAAACCGATATGGAGACTATGTCGAAAAATAACCTAATATATGTACTATCAGTTGGCTGTATTGGTTGTATGAAATAAAATGTACACGTTTCACTGCAGGCTTGTAACCTTACTTTTTGATCACCCCTCGTATTTATTTATAAGAAAACACTAAAAAATTAACAGTATCTGTAATTTAACAAAGCAAAAAATTATCTTTTCTCCTAAACATTTTGATATCTTTTTGGAAATATTGGAGAAGATTCATTAAAAAAATTGAAAAATGAATGAATTAAAGTTATGTTGCCCTAATTGAAATAATCAAATTCGGAGAAAATTACTAATTCTTGTAATTTTTACACGCTTATATTTTTATTATTTACTGTAATTATCATAAATGTTAAAAAATAAAGTATGTCTGATACAATTATGATTCATTATTCCTTATTACAACAGCAGCATACCCATATCCTTGTAAGTGCATGGGTAGTACAATACTAAAAAAACAAACAAAACGGAAAGCCATTCATACATAATTGATTATATGGACCACACATTGATATTCCTCACATTATATGAATTTAATTCACAATCATCCTTTCTTTATACTTAGATGCCTTTATGCGTCCTCTCGAATTCATACATTTTCAGATACTCATCCACTTGTTCTCACCTCTCTTTCTTACACTTACCATGCAATGTCCAACATACATTCACTTTATCAATTTTCACATTATTCATTTATTTGTATCACATGGCCAAACCATATGATTTACCATCACTGCATCAACCACATTTCTTTTCACTCAATTTTTTTCTTTCGTACTTTGTCATTCGAAATACCGAATGATTATAATTAAAGTACCCTTGGGACAACGTTTAATAGTTTACTTTAATTATGCTTATGCAACCAATTTTTGGGTATAAAAGTACTGACAGCTGCTAAATAATTTATCAGCTACGATAACCATTATCTTGCCGAAACGCTCATTTCCTGCGATTGCTTTATGGAAACAACGGCAATGCTACGGCTGTATTTTAGGAATTTCGCCATCGTAAGAGATTATGCCAAGGATCACTGACTCTACAAGCATTGAGAAGAATGATGATTCGATCTGAGGAAACAAGACTAAGAGTTTACATGGTTGAGAGTGAAAACCTATCATTTCACAAGTTGAAGATGTTATCATAGCTGTTTTACGCTGCAGTAGTGCACGTACAGTGTCACAGCAGTTTGATTTTTCCTATGATAGTATAGAAAGTACTAAGAAAGGTGATGCATTGTTATACGTATAAAATCAGCTACAACCATCAATTGCTGCCGCTTACGGGGAAACCTAACAGATTTTTGCATTGGCCTTCCCTTCCAAAATGAAAGTAGATGAGTCTTAGTCATAGACGATCTTTTGGAGCACGAGCACATTTTTCATCTCGGTAGAATACCCTTCACATTTGAGACACGAAAAATCCTCATATTTTCCAGCAGATTCCATCTCATTCGCCTTCTTCGAAGAATCTACTCCTAATGGCTCTGTGACGGCTCGGAAATACCAAGAGACGCTTAAAACTTATGTCGTATCTCAACTGTGATAAACATTGTCTCTATTCATATTTTATAGAACCTATCTTATTTATACTTTCATTTCCGTTCTGGTGTCCTTTATCTAGTCCAATTGTAATTTCATATTTGACGATCCGACTTTCTTTATTTTGAGCAATGAAACTCAAGATAAACATTTGGCCATGGTTGTGGCTGGCAATGGATTCCATTACAATATGTTGGGGATGCTAGAAATATTTTTTTGTCAACAGATGACGCCACTTTCCATTCAATAAGTGCAGCCGGGCTAATATGTGGTGGGCTTGGTGGTGAAGCGAAACAAACTTTTGCTTAGACTATACTCCGCTTACGGTGGAGTCAACTGGAACGTGGAAGGAGGAGATCCGATAGGTCGGGGCTCGGATCTCATGATAAATTTTTCCAAAAGTGAGACCTGAGACTCAAAACCAGGTCCTCCATTGTGGAAAGTTCACCTGTATCCATGCGGCCAATCCGGCCTACCATTTTTTTTTTTTAACAGATGACGCCACTTTCCATTCAGGGAGAATACTAAGTGACGGGGCGAAACAAGCCCTTCCACAGGCTGCCCACCCCTGCGGAGGGGTCAGCCGGATTGTGGAGGACGGGGATCGACGGGCCGGGCCCGGACCCCATGAAAAATTTTTATTTTTATTTTCCGGCCTACCATTAGAAACATTAAAATGTCAATACTATTTCTAAAACTATTTAAAATGAATTATATAGATTTATAATGTATACATTAACAGTTTCTAAAAAAATTTCATATGATGTTTCAGCTTTACAATCAATTATAGTGAAGATGGAAATAATACTTAATTCCTCCTATTAAATTAACCGACGAAATTTGGTGGCAATTACACAAATGTTGCAAAATAAAATTTTGAAAATTTGATAACTAATTTATTTTTTCAATAATTTTTCTATTCAGATATATATATATATCCTCTGCTATATATTTTAATACTGAAATAATGAAATAAAGTGCTTCTTTTTATTTTGTTGTAAATATTTTAATATTTATTTCTGCATAAATAGATGCAGTTAATTTTTTGATCGTCCTGAATAGGACTCAAACGCAAAATAATGACGTTTAAACAGAAACAAAAAACCCGATTCTTCCTGCACGGTTCCCAATGCGGCGCAAAGAAGACAATTGCACAAAAAACAGCTTTAGATTTTATGGAAGATTTTGGAGGTTTATAAAATGTTTTTTCCTAAGGGCAAGAACATCTATTATAGTTGTGTGCAGATCTATCAGTAACTTAATATCGATAAAAGCTAAACCAAAAACTATATTAATTTTTATAGAAAAATTATCGTATTCATTTATTAAATTTGTCATTGTATTCTTTGACTAAATTGAGAAATATTTTAATTAAATAATGATTAAATACTCCTAATTTAACTAAAACACGTTATACTACAAATAAATTAAACATATAGAATCGTTTTCATTTATTCATAATTCATATAAATTATCCATTTAATTAGTTAAGCTTATATAAAATTTATATCTATGTTGACAATATACAGTACTTTTGAATAAAATTATTATTAATTTTACATAATCAAATTCAAATCCAAAATATTGTTTAGTTTGGAAGTTGATTTTGAAAAATATAACATTGAATGTGAATTTTTAAATAACTTTCTAGAAACAAATCTTTATTTATAATACACCAATATTGTTTAGTCTAATTTTTAAAATAATCTATTATTATATTTCATTTGATTATACCTATGTATTATTATCATCATAAATTATATAAAACTATGAATTCTCAATCTAATTCAAAATCTGAAAGTAAGTCAATATTTTTTATAATTCGAAAGCTAAATAATAAAGTTGCTTAGTAAAATTTTATATTTATATTCAAGATTTATGAAACTAAATCTGCCTGTTAATTAACTGTGGAATTAAATATAGTATTACAACGAATGGATTCCTCAATGTTAGAAAAACGAAGCCGTTCGTAACATTGGTTTTTCCCCCAACATGGGGGAAGGCGAATGTAAATTCGTTAATATAGCAAATTGACATTGTTTGGTGGCTAGACGTATTCCATTTATGTTAATAAGTGTGATGAGCAGATTCTAATAATTAATAAGAGTGTAGTACCCCAATATCGAGTATTACACGTGATTCCCCCACTTCTGCGGCTTCACTTTGCTGGAAACTGGCCTTTAACGGAATCCATCCATATTACAACCATGATTACAACATAGCAGCTTTCAGAAATACTCGTAATTCTATAAAAATTGAAAAAAATACTTTTTTTTTTAAAATTCATACTGTGATTTATTTATTTATCGTGAAAATGAGTTCAAATAAATAATTATAGACAGTTTAGCTAATTTAATTTTAATCATTTAATTCACATGTATAATTTATAATTTGATTTTTAATGTGTTATAATTATAATTTGATAACATTTTAATAGTTGATGAAACATTGAATGATCTCGCAGCTCTTAAATTTCAAATAGAACATAAATTGGAATTATTAACCACAATTTCAACTAGAGTGGAATTTGCTATTGATAAAGTAATTTACAACTGGTCAATTTTTGTCATCATAAAATCCACAATTAATTGTAACAATAAAATATTTTCATTTAAGGTTGAATCATCCGTAATGTTTGAATGGAAATTTTGGAAATTATTTCTGAGTTTCAATTTATTTTTTGTACCCATCGTAATAGCTATAATTTTAGGATATTTTACTTTTGATGAAAATGCCAAGGCAGAAAATCAGGTTTGTGAATTATTATTATTATAGCAATTTAAAAAAATAAATGAATCTATAATTAACGTATTTTATCTGTAATAATAGATTATGAGAAAAATATCATTAGTATTTTTGATAATAGTGTCTGTAGTAGTGGGATTACCTTTCTATTTGTATCAATTAGGAGAAATGGAAAGAATATTTCGATACTCTCCTCAAAAAGAAGATAATCCGAATAATGAAGGAGACTGAAAATTTGTTTTTTTTTTTTTTTTTTAATTAATTAAAAATATTAATAAAAATAATTTAATTTAATTTAATATTAAAAAAATTTAAAAAAATATAATTAATATCAATCATTGATAAAAAATAAATTCATTTTGAAGAATCTATATCATTTTCAATTTTTTATATTATAAAATCATCCAGAAAAAAAATTATTATAAATGAAAAGCAAAAGCAATTCATATAAACAAAAAGAAGTGTCATTCAATATCAGATTTAGATATGGAGTATTTCTTTCGCCATCACAGTTCGGCATGGAATCATACAGAAGAACAAGAGTTTCTCGACTTGTTTCAGTCCTTTATGAACACCATGAATGTACACAGATGCCCTCTGTCAGATTCTTCTTCTTCTTCTTATTGCTTGAATAGCCCAACGGCGGCATCTTTTTTTGTGATATCTCACAGTCCGTAAATGATACGGTGATGCCTCGCAATTCGACAGTAATCCGTCGCCGAAGTAATGTCGAACTGAGGAACTGTCGAACTACGGGACAATATTTCCTATATAAGATTATGTAAAATATATTAATTCGTTATCGGTCCCCATCCCACTCCCTAACGGGTGAAGTGAGAGAGATACACTATATTATTTTCCTTATTACAAAATACACTATTTTAAATTACAAAAAACACAAGAATATTACATGTGTTTTATTATTGTATAACACACTAAATTACAAAAAACACTATTTTATACACAACACAATTTATTAGCCCTTGAATGTTGGAATGAAGTCTTCCAGCAGACACCATTGTATAACACACTAAATTACAAAATAAACTATTTTATACACAACACACTTTATTAGCCCTTGGATGTTGGAATGAAGTCTTCCAGCAGACACCCTAGAACCCTTGGATGTTGGAATGAAGTCTTCCAGCAGACATGCTAGCACCCATAATCCAAATTACAAAATACACTATTTTATACACAACACACAATTTATTAGCCCAATGTTGGAATGAAGTCTTCCAGCAGACACGCTTGCACCCATAATCTTCCGTGTTGCAAAACGTTACTCCAGCAGACACGCTAGCACCCATAATCTTCTGCAAAATACATTATTATGTGTGTTTTATTATTATATAACACACTAAATTACAAAATACACTATTTTATATAGAATATTACATGTGTTTTATTATTGTATAACACACTAAATTACAAAAAACACTATTTTATACACAACACAATTTATTAGCCCTTGGATGTTGAAGCAGATACCGCGATCTTTATTAGCCCTTGGATGTTGGAATGAAGTCTTCCAGCAGGCACCCAAGCACTCAATAATCTTCTCTCTCTGTTGCAAAACGTTGCCACAGTTATCCTAGGAACATCATACTCGAGTTACATTTTAATTGTTCTATCTTTCTGCACTTTATCTACAATTTCTAATTCCGGTATTTGATGATAGTCTTCGTCTCTTTGCTCAATCAAGTGTTCTTCTTTTCGGAATTATTCCTCTTGTCAGTTCTCTTTGAACCTATCTTTACATTTCACTCAAAAAATAATAACAATTACAAATTTTTTGCTTTCTGAAAAATGTAGAATCGAAAATTAACACAAACAACACGGGCAGACACCAAAGTAGTCCAAAAAGAACTGACAAATAGCCATTGACATCACACAATTCCATGCACGCGCATGCACCAACCCGCGAAACTCAAATGTCGAATTGCGAGGCACCATTGAATTAAAAACTTTCAAAACAAAAGTTGTTTGTTTTTACAGTTCTATCCAATTATGCCAAACTCGGTATATGTTTCCATTTGAGATTTCAAAGTTGACCCCTTGTGCCCCTACTTCCGATAGACCCACAAAATTTTTATCATGCCCATTCGATTCTTTGGATATATCAATAATTTGGTAATAAAAATTTTTTCCCTACTTCCTATCTCATTGCGTTTCCGAGAAAAAGGGTGGTACAGGTGGTAAGAAATACCCTGTGTATATATAGGTCTATATAGTGGTGCCTTGGTTAACGACGACTTTGGATAACGATGAGTGGCTGTAAGAAAAAATCTCTTGTTTAACGACACAGGCTTTGGTTAACGACTCCTGATTATGTGAACCTCTATCCGATCTAAATCCCATTATTTTCCGTCTATCCCGTTATCCGTATTTCACTCATTCACGCATGGGAAGACATTGTTGAATAGAGAACAGCCACGCGGCGTAGGTTAGGTATGTTTGACCAATTATAGCCAGTTGTTTACGTTTTCCGTATATTGTTTTTTTTTTCTTATAGTGTACTGTATGCTTTATTTTAAAATTTGTGGTTATAAATGCGTTTTATGATGAAAATGAGTATTTAAGCATTTATTTTTTGGTTCATATAGACCAGGGATATCAAACTGGCGGCCTGTGGCCCTCAACGCTAAAATGAAAATCAGAACAATATGTTATGAGATAATAGGTAGTAACTTTCGTTTTATAGTTATGTCATATACTATGATAAACTAGTTTGATTTTTATGAAATGTAATTGCATGATTTTTTTTTTCGATTGGCCTTATGACACGTATACATGCACATTACAGTATACGTGCAGGAAACTCAGTAACCTCCGTTCACATCATCAGACACTAAATGTGTCAGACACGTAGCGTATCAGGCACGACAAATATTCCTTAGGGTATTTCCTATGAACCCTTTCACATTTAGCGTAATGAATCAGCACCGACACGTATAACAGACACGTTTCGTGCCCGTAAGACATTCTCAAGGAGAATATTTGTCTGTGCTGGAACGTGTCTGCACGTGTTTGTACGGTTGGTTCAGCACATGTATGAATGTGCATTCCGAACTGATCAGACACGAAAATAGCAATGGATAACGAAAAATTAATTGAATTTGTAAAAGAGTATACTTTTTTATATGATCAATGTGACAAAAGATACAGTGACGGACAGTAGACCGAGGCTTTAACGATGCTGCTGTTAGCCGCTATCGCTTGTTCTTGTCAGGAGAAAGTACGTGACGAGCACATCCCATGCATATACCTGCCACCCTACTTTTCATTCAGAAGGGCAGGTCCATTCTGATTTAACTTGATTCTCAGTACAAGTACCTGATTGTACAACCGATCAACTTCCGGCAAGCACAGCTATTACGAGGCAGAAGAAAAACTTTTTGCACTGAACTGTACATCATGCATTGTAAGATGTACTAAAAATTGCTAAATTAATACTTTGCGTTCCGTAGTTATGTTATTAAGCATTATATTTAAATCCTAATCGCTTTAAACTAAATAAATACAAAGAATGACGTCATCGTACTTTAATATTTCATCGTCATTGTAATGGTAGATATTACAATGGTTTGTAAGCAAGGAGAATCATTTCGCAATCAAGTTAGAGATGTTATTTTAAACGTATACAGTAGAGGTGGGCAACCTCCTGCTCGCGGGCTACATTATTATATCTAATACCAACGCTATATATACTTACATATCTGTACCTTCTTTAAATAAATATTATTATTATCAATTGTTTTTGTTTTGGTCCGTAGCCCATCATAAATTTTTCTATACGGCTGCCTATAAAAAAAGGTTGCCCACCCCTGGTACACAGTATATGTAGTTTGGAAAAATTATTATAATCAATTGTTTTTGTTTTGGCCCGTAGCCCACCATAAATTTTTCTATACGGCTCACTATAAAAATAGGTTGCCCACCCCTGGTACACAGTATATGTAGTTTGGAAGGCATAAATCTATGCGAAGAAACATATTCAAAGAAACTTCACTCGCTACTACTGTTTTTGCATCACAATTAAAATAATTATAACTGAAGGAAACAAAACAGCAGACGATGATCTGGAAATGTAAACATGCCAGTTAAATTGTTATCATCTGTTGGAGATGCACCTCTCTTGGCTTGGCCGTGCCATAGTAAAGTCCTTTTAAGGTTTATTTTAAAACAGTTCTTTTCAAAATACAGTTGTACCTCGGTATACTTCTGCTTTGGAATAAGTCCAACTTGGTATACGTCCTGTTTGGATGCGGAAAATATTGATTGGTATACGACTTTTGTTTGGAATACGACCGACTCGCGTGCTAGAACTAGTATGAATCTGTTGTGTGTTCTCTTAAAATAATTTCTTAATAGCATCGTCATTCGTAATAGCATTGTCTGGAATGAAAAGACAATGTTATTACGATTTGTTATAATATCATATTTCCGAAACATCCCGAGGAGAAGGCAGAACCAAAGTTCTTTAGACTGATTTTTAGTAAAAGTCAAAGCTGGTGAGCCTCAACAAGGTCCAAGTAGGGAAAAAAGACAGAAAAATAGAAAGAGAAAAAAAATACCAGAATTTCACATCTCCTCCTCCTCCCTTCTCAGCAACATCCTAGTACCGCCATTCTCAATGTACATTGCGGTCCGGCAAGATTTTAGGTGCGGCCCGGAACGCACAATGAAAGTGCGAAATTTTTTTCCCACATGCAAAAAATAAAAATTCTGATATTTAAAAATTTTTTAAATCTAGAAAAAAATTGACTTTTCCTAAAAATTCTGATATTAAAAAAAAATTTTAATCTGGAAAAATTAGAATTTTCCTAATTTGCTAAGGTCCTTCCTGATGCACTCATAAAATTTTACAGGTCATAGGTCAGTTTGGAAAACACTGACCTATGGCATTCATGAATTGAGCAGTCAAGAGTTTTCTGTAGACGATTTTTTAGAAATCAGACTTTTTTCACGTGACACCAACCGGTTGCCGAATGCTGATACAGCATTTTGCGGCCCGCTTAATGTAGCAAACAAATGTAAGCGGTCCGGGGAAAAAAAAGGTTGAGAACCACTGTCCTAGTACGCATTCGATTCTTCTTAGCAAGGTATTGAGATTAAATTTTCATTTATTTCATCTACTGTAATTGTTTTTGTATTTATGTATTTTAGTAATAAGTAGTGTTTAAATTATTTTATACAACCCCATCAATATATAATATGCCAATAACAATAGGATTTTTTTTAATGGGAACGAATTAATCATTTTCCCTTTATTTCTTATGGGAAAAATTCGTTTGGTATACATCCTGTTTCGTATAATTTAAAGGAGCTGGAACGGATTAAGGACGTATATCTAAATACCACTGTAGTTTTTTTAAGACTAAAATATTTCATAAAGTTTAGCGAAACGTATAATAATAACACCAAAAAATTAAAGGAATAAAGTATAATTTTTTAAAATAAATTTTCAAATTATAATTAATTTTAGCATTTATAAAATAAAGAATAAAATATTTTTATCTGATTATTGTTTTTAAATTAAACATCAAATAAAAAATAGTAATAAATTCTTTATTGCAATTGGTTTTACATCGCACCGGTTATACTTAACAACTGTAAAGACTCGTCGATCATCGAATTTCGCCTTGAAAATGCTTTAGTTGAAAGGACTATAATTAAATCGTCTTTTTTCCTTTCCATTAAAAAAATGAAATGACAATTTTGTTCACCAGATGGCAATAAAATATATTGATAAATAATCAGGTTTCTTTGTTTACAAACCTATATCTTTTTAAAAAATGTAAAATATATTCTGAAAATTTCTTGTATTTTGTATTATAATTATAGAATTTAGAAATTTTTAAAAATATTTTCCAAAATTAATTCAAATTAATGGTATAGTTTTATTGACACCGTCATTTCTTAAATATTTCTGTGTATTTAAAGGTTGGAAATAGGTTTTGATAATTTTGTTAGCACCTTATTAATTAACTGAGTTGCGACAAGGACTTCCAGGCTTTTGCCTCTATCTGCCTCGACAAGTTTCTTGTCCAGCTATCTGTCTGTTTAATTAATTCAAATTAATGGTATAGTTTTATTGACACCGTCATTTCTTAAATATTTCTGTATATTTAAAGGTTGGAAATAAGTTGCAATGGTTTTGGTAGCACCTTATTAATTGACGGAGTTGCGACAAGGACTTCCAGGCTTTTGCCTCTATCTGCATCGACAAGTTTCTTGTCCAGCTATCTGTCTGTGTGTCGGGGCGGCTCTCCTGTTAAAAGGAGATCCTCTCCTACGCTAAGATGGTTGACGAGCGGCTTGAGGTCTGTTCACATCATCAGACACTAAACGTGTCAGATACGTAGCGTATCATGCACGACAAATATTCCTTAGGGTATTTCCTATGAATCCTTTCACATTTAGCGTAATGAATCAGCACCGACACGTACAGACACGTTCCGTGCCCGTAAGACATTCTAAAGGAGAATACTTGTCTGTGCTGGAACGTGTCTGCACGTGTTTGTACGGTTGGTTGAGCACATGTATGAATGTGCATTCCAAACTGATCAGACACGAAAGTAGCAATGGATAATGAAAAATTAATTGAATTTGTAAAAGAGTATACATTTTTATATGATCAATGTGACAAGAGATACAGTGACAATTATAAAAAGGATGCTGCCTGGAAAGAAATTTCAAATAGGCTTAAAGTCGAAGGTAAGTTATTTTTATTTAATGGATAATAATAGATTTACTTACAATATTAAATAATGCTTTTTATAACAAAATACATAATAGCAGTACATACTATATATTTAAATAACATATTTACTATTCATTATTATGGTGTGTACATTGTTCCTGTAGGAGAGTTAAAAAAATCAGCATATTTGTCTCTGACATTAAAAGCGGCAGTCTCACTATTGCCTCCTTGTTTTGACATGGGTTTTATACTATGTGGAGAGATAATATTTTCTTTTATAGAAGAAGCACTATTAGATTTTATGAAATTGTGAAGGATACACGTTGTCATTATAACCTTGTCAACATTTTCGGGGTTTAACTGAATTCTTCTATTATACAGACGGAATTTTTGAACTAAGATTCCAAAAGCATTTTCGACAACCTTCCTTGGCGAGACAGCCTCAAATTGAAATTTTTTTTCCTTTCATCATGTGCTTGCTGTTGAGGATATGGCCTCATTAAATATGTTTTTAAAGGAAATGCTTCATCTCCTATCATAACATCTGACATCATAATTTCGGTATTGCTGTTGAGGATATGGCCTCATTAAATATGTTTTTAAAGGAAATGCTTCATCTCCTATAATAACATGTGGCATCATAATTTCGGTGTCAGGTAACTTTTTCTCTTCCGGTACATTAAGAGTGTTAGATGCTAAGGCTTTTCCGATATTAAAATTTGAGAAAATACCTCCATCACCATTTTTCCCGTACGACCCGATATCAACACAAATAAAATTATAGTTGGCGTCAACAACAGCCATCAAGACAATTGAAAATGTTTTTTTTTATAATTAAAATACAGAGATCCCACAAATAAAATTATAGTTGGCGTCAACAATAGCCATCAAGACAATTGAAAATGTTTTTTATAATAAAAATACAGAGATCTTGTATTAGCTGGAGCGGTAATTACGACATGCTTTCCGTCGATAGCTCCAATACAGTTCGGAAAGTTCCAAACATTCCAAAATTCTTCGGCAATATTTTGCCATTTTTCTTTAGTAGGTACGGGCAAGTATTCCTTCATTATGTAATTACGACATGCTTTCCGTCGATAGCTCCAATACAGTTCGGAAAGTTCCAAACATTCAAAAATTCTTCGGCAATTTTTTGGCATTTTTCTTTAGTAGGTACGGGCAAGTTTTCCTTCATCGTTTGCTGTATAATAGCATTGCACACATCTTTAACAATATTGTGTACAGTGCTTACTCCAAGTCTGTAACTGAACGCAATCGATAGGAAAGAGTCTCCTGTAGCCAAAAATCTGCAAACAATAAACTTTTATTATATTTACTCACTTATTATTATATATTTTTCTTTAGAAAAAGAATGCAAAAAAGCTTGGACCTTATTGCGAGACTCATTCAGACGTGCTCTGAAAAAACAAACAGAAACGAAAAGTGGACAAGCAAATTTACCCTGCAAAAAATGGAAATATCAAGATGAGATGTCATTTCTAATTCCATTTTTCAAAGAAAGGAGTACATTGTCCACTGTTATACCCGAAGAAGGCATGACTCAAGACAAAGATCACAGTCACGATGAACGTGATGTCAATTTGGATGGTGAAGGCTCGACTCCTACTGTAAATCATGAACCTGACGAATCATTGCCGGATAACGGGCCGGGCCCAGATCCCTCCTGAAAAATTGGAGGAGTGGGACCCTCAGATCCTCCAGTATGTTAAGCCACAGCTTTACCACGCAGCCATCGGGATGACCTGTCATTCCGTCAGTGCGCGGGTCCCACAGTTTGTCCTCTGAAGTGTTCGTTAACCGAACAATCGTTTGCTGTATAATAGCATTGCACACATCTTTAACAATATTGTGTACAGTGCTTACTTCAAGTCTGTAACTGAACGAATCGAAAGGAAAGAGTCTCCTGTAGCCAAAAGAAACGAAAAGTGGACAAGCAAATTTACTCTGCAAAAAATGGAAATATCAAGATGAGATGTCATTTCTAATTCCATTTTTCAAAGAAAGGAGTACATTGTGCACTGTTATACCCGAAGAAGGCATGACTCAAGACAAAGATCACAGTCCCGATGAATGTGATGTCAACTTGGATGGTGAAGGCTCGACTTCTACTGTAAATCATGAACCTGACGAATCATTGCCGGATATAGTCTTAGTAAATCTACACTCATACGTAAGCATTCGACAAAGAGTCAAAGAAGAATGACAGAAAAGAAACCATCAAGTGAGGAAACGCCATCTACAGCACTAATGAAATATATATTAGAAAATAAAAAACACGATGATATCGAACAGTTTTTCACAGGTATTGCTACAACTGTTAAATCCTTTCCCCCTAGAGAGAGAGCTATAGCTAAAGCTAAGGTGTTTGAAGTAATTTCTAAAATGGAAATAGACATTTTAAGCAACCCATGTAGTACAGCTAGTCACCAATCTCCTACGTCCTTTTGCTCCAACGACAGTCATGAGAGCAATTACAGCTCTTTTTCTCCCATACAGATGACACAAACACCTAATTATTATCGTATTACATCAAACACACCGATTCCAGAAGAAACTAATGATATCTATCAAATGCCGCAATCAATTTCTACAGAACAATCCGCGCAAAGATATTATGGCCTAAACAACATTGTAGAACAAACTTGATTTATGATGATAAAATAAAGCTTAAACTTAAACAAACTGCTAATTTTTCTTTCGGCGACAATGCTTCCTTAAAAACAGTATTTTATTTTGTTATGAGTGGTTTGATTTTGTTCAGTATAGTTTCAAATTGGAACCGATTCATACGAAAATATTTGAAAAATTTTTCATCATCATCCGTAACTTCTTTATATAATGTCCAATATTCTCCTTCTACTTTTCTCTTTTTGAGCATAGGATGTACGGAGAAACGTTTAGATCGTATTTGCTTCTTTCGTGGTCTTCATCTTCCAGTGATAAGACAATGACAGCCAAGTCTTCAATTGACAGATGGTGGAACATTGTCTGTCTAGCACGCTAGCAATATGAGAACGCTATCTGTCTGGCACGTTTCATGTCTGTAGGTATGAAAGGACCTTGAAATGTCGTACCTGATACGCTACGTGTCTGACACGTTTAGTGTCTGATGATGTGAACGGACCTGTATACGTGCAGGAAAGCATTTAGTTTGTGTCACTAATCTGAAAGATCGTCGGCCGGATTGGCCGCGTGGAAACGCTTCAGCTTTCCACTCTGGAGGACCCGGGTTCGAGTCTCGGGTCCCACCCCTTGAAAATATTTATCATGGGGTCCGGGCCCGGCCCGTCGATCCCCGTCCTCCACAATCCGGCTGACCCCTCCGCAGGGGTGGGCAGCCTGTGGAAGGGCTTGTTTCGCCCCGCCACTTAGTACTCTTACTGAATGGAAAGTGGCGTCATCTGTTGACAAAAAAAAAAAAAAATGGGGAAAGGAAATTGGCTGTGTGGAAACGCTTCAGCTTTCCACTCTGGAGGACCCAGGTTTGAGTCTCGGGTCCCACCCCTTGAAAATATTTATCATGGGGTCCGGGCCCGGCCCGTCGATCCCCGTCCTCCACAATCCGGCTGACCCCTCCGCAGGGGTGGGCAGCCTGTGGAAGGGCTTGTTTCGCCCCGCCACTTAGTACTCTTACTGAGTGGAAAGTGGCGTCATCTGTTAACAAAAAAAAAAAAAATGGGGAAAGGAAGCTACCCGATGGAACGAATTCCACCGGGTAAAACAAACAAAAACACACAGAGACACTCACCAAGGCACACCAGGAACCAAAATTAGGCAAAAGAATACCCTCGAGCACAAAATATCCAAAGATTTAAATCCAAAAGCTGGAGCAGTAAAAAACACGTCTGCACTCAACCACAGACAAGCAGAGACTGATGAGGGTGGCAGTTTATCGGGGTTTTGACTGTATATATATAAATATATACTGTATATATTGGGTTGTTCGAAAAGTAATTTCATTTTTTTTAGTGAATTTTTTTTTTCAGGAAATGAATTGTCGTTCATTTCCATCAAAACATTCTAAGACCAAAAAATTGTAAAATCTCTCTCTTACCTTCTTTAATAAATCTTTGAATTTTTTTGGTTGTCTCCGAGTTCATTTTAATCGGGAAAAATTACTGTTCTTCCATCGTTACTTATAAGTCCCCAACGCGCAAGGCCTAAGACTGTCATTTCGTTAGGTTAGTTAAGCCGAAATATACTCATGGAATATTTTTTTCTGGAGGCGGCCACTTAAAGAGCCGCCATATCAAAGGCTGACCAAAACTGAACGCAATCGATAGGAAAGAGTCTCCTGTAGCCAAAAATCTGCAAACAATAAACATTTATTACTTATATTATTACCTTTTATTATATTTACTCACTTATTATTATATATTTTTCTTTAGAAAAAGAATGCAAAAAAGCTTGGACCTTATTGCGAGACTCATTCAGACGTGCTCTGAAAAAACATCTATCTATCATTTTTAAGCTGAATTATCAAAAGTTCGAATTTTCAAGTGTTAAAAAATACTATTAGAAGGCCCTATTCAATGAAAAGCTCTGACACGTATTTACTCATGTTATACCCGAAGAAGGCATGACTCAAGACAAAGATCACAGTCACGATGAACGTGATGTCAATTTGGATGGTGAAGGCTCGACTCCTCCTGTAAATCATGAACCTGACGAATCATTGCCGGATATGAGTCTCTTTCGAAAAAGTGTTCGTTATCCGAACTGTTCGTTAACCGAACTGTTCGTTAACCGATTATCCACTGAATAAAAAATGCGAACAAAATACAGTAATTGCACCAAATAACCATCTAATTAAAAAATATAGAGTGAACCATAGGATTTTGAGTTGAACTTCCATAACCATCAACGCTCTAAACAAAAATTACAAAATGAATACTTATTGCTTTTATTGCAGATAGACTAATTTTATATGCCATATTTTTGCTTTATTATAAAAATGTGTGATTAGAGATTCAATGTGTCTAAAAAATCAATACAGCATTATTGCTTTTATTGCAGATAGACTAATTTTATATGCCATATTTTTGCTTTATTATAAAAAAAATGTGTGATTAGAGATTCAATGTGTCTAAAAAATCAATACAGAGTTTTTGACAAAATTTTAAAAATTAATCGAATATTCACAAAATATTCGATTTCATTCGAAATTTCCGAAGTAATTTTTTAAATAAATTGGTATATAACTTATTATAATTGGCGAAATATTGATACAAATATTAATTTTTAATCATTGTTGTAATGCGACATCTTACTGTTTAAATCTGAGTTATTATATTAGAAATTTATTGCAATTATCATAAAAGTAATTTGTAGCTGGAATCTTTAAGATTGTAAGACTTTGTGAAAATTGTCTACAGAATTCTATTTTACACTTTGTAATATCAACTTTAACTGTTCATTTTATGAAATTTAATGATAATTTATCTTTTTTGTATATGTTATTCATCAAAGAAATTTCTTGAATACATAAAAAAAAAAAATGAAATGATATTTATTCGTCTTATTACTGAATATCTGTGTTTATATTATGCGGTTATCCAAATTCAAAACTAAATTTTGCAGAGAACTGAAATTTTACAAGATTGTTTTTTGTTGTATAAGAAACTGGCTTATTAATTCTGAAATTCCTTTCTGATTTCGTAATAGAATGAATTTTTTAAAATATGGACATCTTTCGAACAATTGCTCTACTTGAAAGATATAAATATCAATACAGTAAACGCCATGATAAATGAATCAAATTTCTATGAGAAAGAAAACAAATATAGGAAATTCCTTACATCGGCAATCACATCGATACCAGTTCATTATACAGTAAGTAGCAAGGATGGCAAATTTCATGTTACTACAAGCCACATAGGAGAATCTGAAATACTTGAGAGCCGCAATCAGATTCTTTCTTTATCAGGCAACCTTATAATTATTATTATTGTTAATTTTTGGATTAAAATACTTGGCTTACGAATAAAATAAAAGTGGAAATGTTTTAATGTTACAACTTCGATTAGAGTACATAAATGTCAATTTTTTCAAACATTATACAAGTCTGTCTTACTGCATAATATGGGTATACGGATTCGTATAACGCGAACTTTTTGTCGCGTTATACGAATCCATGTGAATACATAAAAAAAAAAATATGAAATGATATTTACTCGTCTTATTACTGAATATCTGTGTTTATATTATGCGGTTATCCAAAATCAGAACTAATTTTTGCAGAGAACTGAAATTTTACACGATTGTTTTTTGTTATATAAGAAATTGGCTTATTAATTCTGAAATTCCTTTCTGATTTCGTAATAGAATGAATTTTTTAAAATATGGACATCTTTCGAACAATTGCTCTACTTGAAAGATATAAATATCAATACAGTAAACGCCATGATAAATGAATCAAATTTCTATGAGAAAGAAAACAAATATAGGAAATTCCTTACATCGACAATCACATCGATACCAGTTCATTATACAGTAAGTAGCAAGGATGGCAA